>JADWOT020000001.1:35562559-35583559 GCA_036345935.2 Taenia hydatigena | reverse complement strand
AGGCTGACTGAAATCATTGGATTGGCAGATTGACGGACATTTGGAAGTTCGGCTTAGCTAGTGGCGCTAGGAAGACATTCTCCGGATGTCCAGCCACCCTCACTTTGTTGAGATCTTTGGGTAACTATGGAATAGTTTTAGCTTTAAGATTTTAGAATAGCTTTACAGCGTTGACTGAGTTCTTAACTTCTAGGGCTGAAATTTCATTAGTTTGCTTCACCGCGATCACTAATTCGCAGGCCATCTCACGCTCGTGGCCATTTAATCACTCCATCAATCAATAGTAATGCCCATTAGTGAGCAACAGAAGTGCTAAAAAGGTTTGATAGGCATTTTTACAACAGCCTTGCTTCTAATCAATTAAAGTCGTGCTGGTGCGGAAAATAGGCGGTGGCTCGACCACCCATCCTTCTCGTCCAGGCCAGTTGTTTCAACCATCCTCTCGGCAGAGCCCTGCGAATTTCATGATCTGTTTTTTTGAGGAGCGGAAGAGATAAGTGCCTACTGATCTCGTCCTCCTGTCGTGCCACTAAGGCTCATGGAAAATCAGCATACGAGCAAGTGATCGCACATTCGAATACAGAGGTGTGCCGCCCAAGGGCCAATTTAGTGTCGCCAAACCGTGGGATGCATTAGATTAACTGATGTCATTCCAAAAAAACGCTTTATCTTTGTTTGCTTGTATTGATCTTTATCAAAGTCTTTGTAGCACGAGTTAGCACGAATGGTCGTCATTGCCTAATAAACGACAAGTGTCACACATATGTGACGCGAGGGAGCAATTATCTGTTTTAAGTAGCCACAAGCAATAATTTTGAAAATCAAACATGGTCATCAAGAAACAACAAATATTAGCTTATTTTATCATTGTCTGCAAATGCAGATTTTTCTTAGGCGCGAAATGAAACACAAATAACTAAATGGTTCTGACATACCGAAGGTGGTGCTACAAAGCTTAAAAAACAGTCGCCAGTAACTTTTTTACAGATTGGAGATTAAGATCTTGCAAATCTCTTCTTTAATGATGCAAACCACCGGCGACCACTCAGAAGGCAAGATAAATCAGTCGCTACAGTTTGGTGTCTTTAATCATTTTCGCCGTCCATGGATCTCCGTGCTCCACGTCCTCAGTCTCTAGATGCACCACAGTCACCACGACCAGGGACTACGATAGAGGCACAGATCATCCTAATAAGCGTTAAATTCTCCATTTACAAAGTTCAAAAAGGAAAACGGTGGATGTAAAGTGAATCAATAGGCCACCGTTTTAAAAACGCATCAACACTCTGCCACCCCGCAATTGAATTTTTATGGGAAGACATGCATTACGGGCGCACTATTCGGTGAATGTGTCTGGTGAATGTCCATGTCTCTCTTGGACCCGTTCAGGATTGGGTCGCCTCAAGGTGGATTGCGACGTGGCTAACACCGTTACTAATGTGCGCATACGTCTCTACAGGCTCACTTCTGCTTGTGCTGGTTTCAGTGACCCAACTCTGTGCTGACTGACATCGGCTTGTTGCGTGGGAATGAAGGTGGATTGAAAGTGGAGGTGCATTCGCAAGACTGCGACCAACAGGTGCCAACTTCGACTATCCCTCATTGTATGTCACGTTTCATTCTGCCGACAGACGCTTTTGCATTCCCAAATATATTTCCTTCTTTCTTTCCTACGCCTTCTAATCTAAATCACCATAACAACATAGAGTTACTAGCGATCTCCAGCATGCATCCGCCGAGCTCATTTGACTATGCCTTGCATGACACTTATGAGCATTGCAGCATTATTGCCTGCTACCACAAGCTGATAAATCCCACATGTCACAAATGTGTGGCCTGCGACCTCGAGGGGAGCAATCAGGCGTGACATGTGATGCTAGTAGTGTGTAAAAGGTAGTGATATAAAAGGTGAAAATTGGGTTCTATTCTCCACGTAGAGCATCACTACTCAGTGGGATCCTGCTGGCCTCAGATGCCTTCCATGCCTCAGTGGTGTAGTCTACTTCCTCCACCTACAAGCTCGTTTTTTAACAAAGCACTTTGATCTAACTAAACCTAACAGAAAGACTAGAGGTTGACAGGAATTGTTGGATCGACAGATTGATGGGCATTGCGAAGGTCGGCTGCAATAGTGGCGTGTAGAGGACAGACTCGGGATGTGTCGCCCATCGCACTTTGATTGAGGCAATTGAGGCTCAGGCTCCAAAATATGGATGAACTTTACGGCATAGACTGAGTCCTTTACTTCTAAGGCTGAAATTTTATCAGTTCGCCTAATAGCGTCCCTTGATTTGCGTACCTCCTCGCTCACGTGAGCATTCAATCACTGTTCCTTCCACCCGTGAAATCCACGGATGCGCAACAGATGCATCTTAAAAACCTAATTTTGCATGGTATCAATAAGCCTTGTTTTTATTTAATCGAGAATATGTTAAGGTAAAAAGTAAACTGCAGTGCGACTTCCACCCAGCCGCGATTATTTCATTCACATTCCAGCCGATGTAAAATTTATGACCGTCTCCTTTGAGGCGCTGATGAGATGAACATTTATTGGACTCGTCTTCTGGACGCGCAATGAGGGCGGAACTAAAATCAGCAAAGATGCAAGTGATCGCGAACTCGAATACGTAGTTATGCTTCTCAGCAACCAATCCACAACCACCGAACCACAGATTGGATTCGGGTAACTGCTGTCAGCCTAATAAACCGACCACGTCCTTAGTCGCTTATGTTGATCGCAATTAATGCGTCTGTGGCAGGTCCTAATACGACCGGTTGTCCTTATCTAATAAAGGCCTGTGACACGTATATGTGACACAAAGAAATAATTACCCATCGCAAGTGACAATAATCACTAATTTTGAAAATCGGTTAGATTTACTACAGGATGGAAATGAGATTGGTTAAATTCTATTGCAAAACATTTAATACTTGAAAGCTAATATGTTTGACGATATGGATCTGCTTCCACCGCGAAGGAAAATAACAAGTGACTAAGTGGTTTGGCGATACGAGGGCGCTTCTAGTGTTTCAAACAGTGCTTAGAATGTAGTAATAACCTAAAACCGAAAAAAAATCTGATTCGGTGCTCACATATTCAAACACGTCGGAGATCGGTGCCATCGCACGTCATCTCGCGACGCTGAAGGCTCTTAGATACTGTGGCTCACAATTGGACCGTCTCCTCTGGCCAGCTGTCAACCACTTAGGAACTCATTCAGACTCCTTTACACATTTCTGGTTAGGCGGTCGGAGAGGTCTTGACCACGCAAACACACTCCCTCATCAAAGTGGTCGGTGGTGCTAATTTCTAGTCGTGGACACCATAAAGCTGGAACTGCCACGAGGACATCACCTGAGGTGGATGTTGATGGTAGCTTTGATGCAGATCACAGTCGTCTTCCCTCTAGTCTACAATCCGCAGACGGCATTGCAATGAGTATGAAGGAGTTACACTCAAAACTCTTGCCTTTTCAGACATGCCTCCTTTCTCCAGGTGGCTTTCAAGATTTCACGTTGAGGCTGATCTACATGGCGGATCTGAATCCATGATCGGTGCATGTGCTACTTAAGCGCTTGTTTGTTTTGTGCATCGGTCTTGGCTCTGCTATGGATTCTGATACTTACAGAGTGCGTCCGCATCAAAATCGCTAAATGATGAAAGTAAATGAAAAAAGAAGTGAACAAACAACCTTGGAGAACTGCAGTAAAAGAAGACACAGAACGCTCTGCAATGTGGAATGTTACCTGCCATAACAGTCTTATACAGATGAAAATGCCGCTAACGGCATAACAATATGCTTTGTTTAATCCATATTGTACAAGCAGACACATTTAGACCGCATTCACTTTCCCACTCAAACCTGTTTGTTTTGTGGCCCTGCTAAAAGTGATAAGTAGCAACGACCGAAGGAGGGGTCGGAATTGAACAATGAAGTCAACCGCAAAACATATTATAAAGGCAATGCAACATAGCATTTGCCTGTTATTTTGCTACTTGAACCAGCCCTACAGAATTTGCTAAGGGAAGCATGAGACTTAACTTAGTACTAAAGTGACTATGAGTAGCCGGATTGCTGAGAAGTTGGCTGCTCCAAATAATATGATCAGAGCAGTTTCGTGCCGACAGTGCCTCAACAAGTACTTACCTAAGGAGGAGTAATCGACGCGGTAGAATCGTAGAGATGCTTTTGAAGTGGGTTGAGAAAATGCTGGTACCTATGCCAGCATACTGGCTGTGCAGTCACCTTTGTATGGCTTGTCACATATGTCAATCCGACGACTCTATGCAAAATATGAAGTGATTGAATGTGAGAGCATTTGACTAGTGGGACAGGTGGGCGATGGTTTGATGCTAAGAAGTGAAGTGAAGTCGAGAGGAGACAACCGCAGTGCATATCGGCAATTCTAGTAGATTACAATTACATTTACTGTTTCCTTCTATTACTTATTCGACTAATCCCGACCACCTCCTACAGGCGACCATCGCTTCCCCACACGTACTCACCTACCCATATAAAGCACCACTGCTTATCCCATTCTCTTTTAAACGAAGAGCTTCAAAATGGATAGTGAAAATTAGCACTTGATGTGGCAATGCCACGAGGACATCACCAGAGGTGGATGCAGCTGGTAGCTTTGATGCAGATTACAGTCGTCTTCCCTCTAGTCTACAATTCGCAGAGGTCATTGCAATGAGTAATTGGGAGTTACACTCAACACTCTTGCCTTCTCAGACATGCCTCCTTCCTCCACCGGGCTTTCAAGATTGCCCTATTTTGTCGTTCTAGTGCCCCTCTCGTCTTCTAACTACCGCATCATAAGAGCAGCCAGCTGCGATATCGCACGCTCATGAGCGAAGTAATTCTTTTATTCGGAATATTCATGATAATGAGAATAAATGCAGAAATCGAAATTAAATGCAATCGCACTAAGCCATTTACTATGAAAATGCTTTTTATACATGGGTTCTGGACGGTTCCTTTACAATTAAATATTTATGCATTGGGATCATGCCAGTTTTACCTGAGCTCTAAGTTTCGCCTAGCCTAAATGTTAGTCTTTTTGATTTCTGCTCTTTTCACTAGCGAAGGCCAAAGAAAGATTTGCGCTGTGTATTGAACACGAAAACAGAGAACTAAAAAGGATCACCTAGTCAAGCATTTTGCTTGAACTCCGCTTTTAAGTGCAGACCAATTTTGATCGAGCAGAGTGGCCACCTCAAAAACACTCTGAGACACAGGAACTACAGGTGAAATTTAGGGCAACTTTGTTTTTATTAAAGGATGAGGAGGTAAAAGCTGAATCTTGCGATTTGCTTCGCTTACCAGACGCAGGAACGGGCAAAAGCACAAAGTGAACTTGGTGGACTTGGATTCTGTTTAGGACTGGTCCCCAATATGTTGATGAGGTCTTTTTCTCTTTGCTTGCTCCATAGCTTGTCATCTACTTCGATTCATTACCAACTAACTTAATGTGATTGGCACAACTCAGAGCACAATGACGAGTATTGCATTTGATCAGGCGGAACCATCAAAGAAATTGTGACTAGGCGACTTGCGGTAATTGACAGCATGCTCACACCCATTCATCGCACTTTGTTTTTAAAGGAGCCTCCGTCACACCCGATTCGGGTGGAGCCACTCAAGGGACAAAAAATGTCAGAAGAAATGACTAAACAGAACCGGGTATTTGGAGTTTTTGTGTCGGCAGTCATCGCATTCAACTGCCAGTGCGCTGGTGTAAGGAATGAAAGTAGGGCGCATAGGCGGCTGTGTCTAAGATTTATGAAATATGTCAGCTGTCTTGATGGACTATAAGTAGCTAGAATGGGCTAGTCAAGATCATAATTTGGCTTGACAGAGGGACTACGAAGGTTGAGGGAAAGAGCGACGGGGTCGGTCCTATGTGCAAGTCATGAACCATCGCCTTTCCACGCAGTCTTGCATTAACGAACCACTTATTCTTCCGCACGATTCAGTACAATTAAGTGTGTTAGCATGAACTATCCTTGAGGCACGCGTTGCTTGTTTGTTTCTTAAACTACCGACGAAAATCAGGAATGAGGGCTTCACACCTGATCAAATAAGCCCCTCTCCGCCTAGGTAAGACCTCACCAGGTACTTAGTAGTAATGAGTATAGAGATTCTGTTGTACCCAATCCTAGTGTTTCGGTCCCTTAATTCTTTCACTTTTCAACCATTTAGGCTTGCCTCAGTCCATAAATGAAGCTGCTGTTCCTAACAGCAAAGGCAAAGTAAGTGCATTCATTAAGCTTAAGCGGCTCTTATGAAAAAGATCCGTAATGCGGTGCCTCTGCAGCTTTTCACTGTGTTGTGCAAGAGGAATCTTGGCTAAGTTTTGATTTTGACACCTGGCAGAGGTGGCTTAAGCACGAGTAGCTGGTGGACACAAAAGTGCCATTTGGAAACGTTGGTGTAAGGGGATGTGAATGATGGCAATTTAAACGATACCAACAGTAGCGCAAGAATAGAAAGGGATTTGAAGACCCAATAGGGAGGTGGAGAAATTTCACACTGTAGAGATTAGGCATGTCTCGTAGCATCTTCATTACTCCAATTTCTGTTCTACTAGGAACTTTTGGATCAGAGGCATGCAAATAGGCTCTGTCCATTTAAGACTAACAGTTGATGCGTGCTGTTTACGGCATTCAGATTTGTCACAGGGATTATCCAAGCCAATTCGGATTGCACGATTGCGATCATCGATGTGAGTGGTGGCTTGATGCGAGAAGATGTGCTCTCGTGTACGCATTGAAAGATGATGATGACATCACCCTGATCAATCTGCTTAGGATGAGATTCTACCTGGCTAAAAGTATCCTGCAGCCTATCATCGAATTCAATGGCTCATTCATCATTCGGGCGCGGAACGGGCAACTGTTGATTCGTTGTATCCAGTTGATTCTATGAATTCAGAAACCATTGTGAATGAATACAGTGACTAGCGAATTAAGTATTCGGGGGTCTTAGTTAACACCCAGGCGCATATCTACCACGACGAATTTCGTTTTACTTACCATCCACTTTTGGCGCCACCCAATCTCTCCCCAGCCCTTTTTTGAGTCTTCACGCGTATCAACATCAATATTATCAAAGTCTTCTCATCTATTCCTTTTTTTATTCTGATCGGCTCCAAGTAGCAATTCGGTTCAGAACCATTTTTACTGATTGTTCAATTTCCATTCACCTTATAGTCATCCAACCTTCACTGAATCTAGGGTTAAGGCACACATTCATTGGGCCCATCCATGCACTAATCCGTTCCTGATCTGGGTCTTTCCATAAACACGCGAAGTCAAGGTCAACGAAGGATGACTCGCTTCCCACAACAGTGGCCGCTTTTACCACTTCATTCAAATAGTTTCTCATTTTCTGGGGTGTCCTTTTATGCTAGACTGGAAGGTGAATGTGTTCCTCATCAAAACTTTGTACTATCGGTCGATCAGTGCAGGCTCTGAATGTCGGTATTTATTTATTGTCTGTCATTCTTTGTGTCGCTTGATTTGCCCTATGGTAGCATGACTATGTGAAATCGGAGGTCAAACATAATATCAAGACCGTGTAATGTTATCTCAAAGAAAAGTGAATTATTGTCTGCCCTTATTAACCTAAAAGAACTTATGCGCCAAAAGTTAAGATTGAGGCCCTCCTTTTCTTGTGCGTTAATGCTTCTCTAGCCCAGTAGCTATGAAGGAGCTCATGACTACCGAATTGGGGTTGTGCTCGAAATGTCGCGATGCTTGAAAGTGTTGCGCGATTCCACCTCTTACCACCTGCTCTGCAATAAGAGGACAGTAAACTTGTAAGGTTATTTAATTTACGGGGCCACATCATGCCTACTTAGTGGAGCATGAGATAAAGAGGAATGTAAGATGACAAAAGTTCAGCTCTACATCTTATATCTTGCTTTAACTTCCTCGAGGGTTAAAGTCCTCAGACCGACAGATGGGTCGCTGGACCAATGCATGCTCAGGGCAGTGGGCAAAAATGCCATAGTGAGGCATTATGAATGGATTGTTAAAAAATAGTGCTCACTGTCGGAAGAAAAGAGGGCTAAAGAGCACAATAGAATCGCTGAACTAATCACTCCTGGCAACAACAAAACAAAGTGCGCCCTGAGGGTAGCCTTTGGCTGTCATCCTTAAATGGACTAAGCAAATGCAGAGGAATGAACAATGCATTTTTGCGCGACTCTATGAAGAGATCATGGTTCATGACTCGCAAGCAGAGCCGAGTATGTAGCTGCTCTTATTCGGTCTGTGTGCTCACTCTCTGATGTCAAATTGTGCCTCTGCACTCTTACAACTGTTAACAACTAGCTGAAAGCTTAGGCATTGTCACCTTTGGGTTTTAGGTTGTTTTCCTGCCCTAAAGCATTAGCAGTTGAATGAATGACTGATGACACGAAGAATGCAATTGTCTGACTCTGTTAAGCCAATCGGCACGTGACTCCTCTTGTGTCTGGTATCGGTTCTTGAGTGGCTCCACCTAATTTGGGTGTGACGGAGGCGCCTTGAAATGCGGAGCACAATAGCTCTGGTGTAGGTATGCGTTCCATTACCACAAACTGTGCTCAAAGATGCGTCATTCACTGAGCGTGGTCGCAGGGAGATAAGGTGAATGATAAGCAAGGTTGTAAAGGCTGTTTTAATTCTCATAGCCATTTTCCTTCACTTCAGGGGGAACACTTTTTATACGAAATAATCTTCTTACATTTCAATGCTTTCTATACTTCTGAAACTTTAAGGTACAATCTTTAACACTTTACAGCATTCCACAGAGGTGGTAACCATTTTAAAACGACATGGTCACCATTTGAATACAAACTGTCTGAGGCAAACCGTGACATTTGACCCATATTGGCTAGTATCTTAATACTACCGTAAGGCACCCAAACAATGCATTCCAATTCAATTTTGGACAATTGTGCACTTGAAATTAATTTCATTGACTTTCGCCGCAAAAGCTCAACTCACTGTCCACGAATAAAATCATATCCCTGAGTAAAGAGCTAACTTGTTGTTGCAGTGAGTAAGGTGTCCTTGCATCCTGCTGTGCTACGACTTCTCCAATTCGCTTTCCGGTTCAAATAGCTCATGTCTATGCCAGTAAAGGTAATGGGACATCAGAATATTAATTGTCAGGAGTCACTATATTGTTGCTGCTCAACTGGCACATTTATTTCACACACACGCACACACACGTTAACACGGAGCAGTCGCCACTGCTCACGTCAGTGCTCACATCGAAGATGTGTTCACACAGGAGCACGCATTGGCTGTCAGCCCTTCGAGTGTGCAGTCGTCAGCTAATAAGAGGCTTGAGGCAGTGGTAAGTGCTGGTTAAATGATGGCATCCAAGTAGTTAGCGCACACCATGAAATGGTTCACCGTGGTCAATTGTAGCTGATATAAAGGGCTGCAAAGACTGTAAAGATCATCTTCATCAGACTGGAAGTGTTACCGTTTGTGCATTTCGCGAAAGAATGTCAACGGGTTTGCCATTGGTATCGACTTGAGAACAACGTTCTCGTGCGTTGGTGTTGTCCAGAACGGCAGGGTTGAAATTATCGCCAATGATCAGGGCAACCGCACAACGCCGAGTTGTGTTGCTTTTACGGATCGGGAATGCCTCGTCGGTGAGGCCGCGATGAGGCAGGCAGTCATGAACCCCACCAACACAGTGTTTGATGTGAAGCGTCTGATTAAACGCCGTTTTAAAGACAGGGCTGTACAGGTCGACGTAAAGCGCTGGCCTTATAAAGTGATAAATTCCGGAAAAATACCGAAGATTGAAGTGCAGCACTGTGGTAAGGCAAAGCGTTTCATTGCAGAGCAGATCTCGTCCATGGTGTTATCGAAGATGAAGGAGACAGCGGAGGCATACTTGGGCGAAAAGGTGACGAATGCTGTTATCACAGTGCCAGCATACTTTAATGGCGATCAGCGTCGGGCCACGGTCGATGCTGGGAAACTGGCAGGTTTGAATGTGTTGCGCCTCATCAATGAGCCAACTGCAGCCGCCATCGCCTACGGAATGGACAAGAGATTCGACAGGCAGCGCAACGTGCTCGTCTTTGATTGGGGTGGTGGCACCTTCGACGTGTCCATCATGTCGATAGCGAAAGGTAAATTTGAGGTAAAGGCGGTTGTTGGTGACACGCATCTGGGCGGTGAATGTGCGATTTGCATGACTTAACAGTTGTGTCTTGAAGCAGTTGCGTCTCAAAAAGCAAATTGGTCGAATGTCCAAGGAGGTTAGTCTATTATTATTGGCGTGGAGGAGAGCTCAAAGGCCACAGACCGAACAAAAATGGCACATTGAAGACGGAAGAGGGAAAGGAGCGAAGTGTCGACGCCAATAATAATAGACTAACCTCCTTGGACATTCGACCAATTTGCTTTTCGAGGCGCATCTGCTTCAAGATACAACTGTTAAGTCATGCAAATCGCACATTCACCGCCCGGATGTGTGTCACCGCCAACCGCCTTTACCTCAAATTTACATTTCTCTATTGACATGATGGACACGTCGAAGGCGCTGAACCTACTCACATGGTCCTACCTGTGGGCAATTGTTGGTATCGCTGGAACCCTTGTCGACTGTAAGTGTGTCCATTTCGCTAATAAATCTGCTGCCTTGTAGATGTGACAAGAAGGGAAGGCGCTTAGTTGGTGTTGAGGCTAGACCCTGTGTGCGCCACCACCGAAGGCTGCCACCGGCCTCAGTGGACCGGGATGCAACTAGTTTTGCAATGTTTCTCCTTCGTGACGAGGAGGTTGCACCGGCCACTGGGGCCGTGTGTCTAGGCACCGATCCAAGTGAGTATCACTCCCTTCTTTCCCTCCTCCTCCTCCTCCTCCTCCTCCTCTGCATAATGGTCAAGTCACTTTGTAGGAGTTGTAGAGCGTCTTTGGCTCAAGACTTACTTCATGCTTCTGTGCTCAATCACTTGGTCCATAATTGCTTGCAGACTCAGCATACGTCCTTCAACTGTCTTGCTTTTATTGTTTGGGCAGCTAGCAGTAGCATTAGCGTTGCTTTCACTTTAGACCACCTAATTTACAGGCATTAACCACATCGGCATGGTTTTGTTCCTTCTTTTAGCTGGGTGCTGGTGGCGAGAGTGGAATGCTCAATACCCCCGTAAGCTCCTCGCACTCATCCACTCTCCTCCTCCCCCTCCTCCTCCTCATTTTGCATCCTCACCCTTCTCTTCTTCCATTGGTTATTTTAGGACCAAAACACCAACCCGGAGTAAGAAGAGGACGCGCAGGAAGATGGCGCATCTTCTGCTGTCTAAGTTGCTAGGGATCATTCGCCTCGTCTCTTTTCCCCCTCTCCCTATCCCTCTTCCCCACACCCCATAGCATGATTGTATCGTGCTAACAGAGTTTTGTCATGGCAATACCCTCTTTTTGCCTTCTATGTGGGCTGGATGAGGTGGATGGCAATGAGACGAGCATCGGTGGACTGGGTGGTTGTGTGGGTGTGAGAGGCGCCACCACATTAAAATATTGGTCAACAATGTCAACTTTAGTGAGAAATGAGTGAACAGGGTTGTCAGCGACCCAGCTTACCTACTATGCGACAGGCAATCGGCAATATGGCAACTTGATGGGCATACACATACCTGAAGTGCTCTTTCCACCTCGCATCTCCCCTTGCCTCTCGATTCAACATCGGCTGCCATGATATTCTGATGCTTCACACCTTGCAAAAGGCCGCCGAATTTGTGCAATGACAAGTTGAAATAGAGCAATCGGCCAGCCATCGAATGAGCATAAACACGAAGGAGGGACTGAACCATAGCTTAGCAATGACCAGGGCGCACTATCTCTCGCAAGCAACGATTCGCAAGAGTAATCCCTCCCATACCGCAACATAACGGCTACGGTTTGATAACGAATGCAAACAGGTCTGATAATAGATGAGTAGACTCATTCACAAAATCGTTTCCAAGCCATCCTTTCCACCCTGCCATGAGTAGCCAGGATATGAGTTCGCCTCACTGGGCCAATGCAAGATGTCAAGTAATAATTGTGAGATCAAATAACTCACTTTCAGCAGTACCACATTTCAATAGCCAAAGCAGCTCTAAGTATGCACATCACAATCTCAGTTAAATATAAATTCGGTGCTTAAAATATTTGCGCTAAAATATGTATTGTTGCATTTATCATTATGCGTGGCATCGCTAACCCACTAATGCGGTCTCGTAAATTTTGATACAAGCATAAAATTGAATTAGTTATGTTTTCTAATGCGTTACTCTTATCACCCAAATCATTCCTTGCTTTTAATTGTCGTTTCTGTGACCACAATTGATGCTTCGCTCTAAGGTGACGACGTGGTGGTTTGACTGACATTTCTGCTGGCTCAACGTCTCCTCGTGCGGTGATGGCGATTTCTCGCATTGAATCATTGTTACCGACAAACAAAAGGGCTACCAAGTTCGTGTGTGCATTATTTGCTGCAGTGATATATTTGAAGCATTTTGTTTAGTAAGTTTGTTTTTATTTGACCCAATTATGATATTTGCTAGTGTGGATAGCTGCTGCAGATGAGCCGACCTTACCAAGTTGAGGCTGACTGGATGCAATTGTCATGCGAACAGCACCATCAATGCGAGTTGATGGGAAAGAGATGACGTTGCGAAGCTGGTTGCATTATGGCCCACTGAGGCCGACGGCAGCTTCTGTCGATGTCGTCTGCACGGTCTCGCCTCTACTCCAACTGAGCACCGGTGGTGATCTTCCGCATTACCTTTTCTCGTCATCAGATGCACAAGGTGGCGTAATGATTGGCCAAGTAGGGAGGGAGTGAAGCTCATTGCACTGCTCCAATTGAGCAACGCGAAGCACGCGTACGCAAGTAAAGATCACATTCCGGCCACGTTGAAGGGTCCATGTGGGGTGGCCAGCAGGTAACCCAAATGTTGTTAAGAGCAATCCCCTTAATTTACTCAAACAATGCATCAACACACTCTCAAAGGCATGTGTTTTTCAGGTCCCAGTTCTCACTGTCATAATGAGGACATAACCTCCTTCCTTGAGGTCAGGGCAGCACTGACCACAGGGACGAGGAGGAAAGCACAGTTGTAGACGCTTAATCGGGCGTCTTTGGCACCTCTGGATGCATCGGTCATGGTTACGAGCCAGATGCTGATGTTGATATTGACTGCGTTGTTGATGGGAGATTCTCGGACGTAGAGTATCGGTAGGAAATCAAATGCCTCTCTATATAGTCGCCCAAAAGACAAAGTGTAGTGTCGTTGCTGGTTCTGCTGTCATCACATCGGCATTTACTAATGTTGATGGATCGCTGCCTGTTTCGGTATATCGGCATAACTGAAGTAGATGTGATAGACTGAACCGTTCTCTTGGGCCAAAAGCATTTGATGGATGCTCACCCTTATGCACAAGTATCATTATTCACCTTCGAGCGAGGAGTGTTTTCAGCCAAACGAGCTCAAACTTTATCACTCTACCTTATTTGCTATATCGCCGTTGAAATTTGTCCCCTACTTGTTCTTCCTCTTTTCATCCCGAGGAAGACAAAAGCCAAGAAGGGAGAGACAGGCGCTGAACTCATTGCACACCTTTCGAACGCGTTTACATAATGCTGCCATTGTATCCGGCAATTGCACAGGATGGAGCACACCGCTTCGGCTGGATGCAATTCGTCCCTCAGTGCTTCAAGTTGGATTTAGCTCACTGTTTCTCTCTGCTATGTAGTGTCCACCACCCATTCATTACTTTACTGGATCCTTGTAAGATCGTGTTATTGGCAGTGAGAGATCCAGATTTATCGGTCTGATGAGATTCGCTTTGTTCTACTAAGGTCGGTGCGCACTTATGGTAGCCATCCTTTGAGAAATCTAGAAGATGGCGAGAGAGTGCTGATGCAGCGATGGATCGCTTCCGATAATTTAGGTCTTTAGGAAATGGAACGAGGTCGGTTAATTGCCTCAAAGCTGCTTGTTAAACACTCAAGTCATCCACAGGCGATCTACCATTCCAATGATTAATGAGAAGCAGTCGGCAGTCTCACTCACCTCTACCCAACCGGCAGTCCAAGCTAATTGCAATCACCTTCAAAGGGCTCTTTTGCGTATGCGCCCTTACCTTTGGCATGTTTCCAAGTAAGCAGGCTTTGCAAGCATTGCTCCTCTGGTGACTAGGCGATCATCATGCGAAGGTCACATGCTTGTGGTCATGGTCAACATTGATGGATAAGTAGCCTCCAGGCAGAGCGACCTTTACCTCTGTTTACGATTTCTGGCTGCAATGTCAGTGGCGGTGTGCCAACAAGTCCGTATTGGACTCCACTGGGTTTGGCGTTCGCCTCTCCTACTTAGCGTCCTTTAACTCTAATGATGGGATAGTGCCCCTATCATGGCGCAAATGTCTTGAAGGTGTTTGATTTCTTGCTCACCACAAGCCAAGTTAAAAATCAATTGACTAATGGATAGATTTTGGTCTTGCGTTTGGCTGTACGATGAGGATTGCATGGTTGTGTGAAAGATAAGTGCATCAACCTTCTTTTTAACTGTGGAACAGCTAGGGTTCTTCTAGGACAGTTTGCGCTTAGACGGGTTTAGTCTCGAGCAAAGAGTGAGTTGAGGATAAAAGTGGAAAGCACGCAAGTGGTGACTGCAGTTGCAGAATGCTATCGCTGCAAAGCATCAATGCGTCTTGGCATCCTGTGCTTAATCTGCTGACTGGAAGCAGATGAGGAGGAGTGGACGCTAACTGGACAAGTACAGACATTCCAAGTCCTCTCTGAAGGACAGTTGATGCCACTCTCTGATTTATAGATGCTAGAATGTGGTTTGATTAATGTTGGACTGAACTGGGATGCGAGATAGGCAGCCGACTGGCCCATTAAACGATACACTGGCACTGCGACATGCTACTCATTAGTTAGTTAGTAGCTATGCGTTGTGTGCGGATGTGTCTCGGTCCACTGAATTTGCCTTTCAAATAGATTGGTAACTGTTTGGTGCAGTTTGTTTGTGAGTCCATGAGTTAGTAGCTCCGTGTTGAATGGTAATGTCAACAACTATGATACCGTGTCTTTGATTTCTGGGATGAGTGAAAAGACCAACAGTCCGAAAGGTTGGTCATGTTTAAGATTTGATGCGACTGTGGCTCCCAGTTAATCGACTACTTAGCGGTCTAGTTAATGAAAAGCTCATCACCTACCTCAGTTGGCTACTTACTAGGTACCTTCGACTCTTCACAACCTGCTACCAAATGAGTCAGCTAGACTTGAACTTGAATATTTATTGTCCAAGCCCTAGAACGACTGAATGGCCCATCAACTAACCAACAGCTATGATCGGGCATTATCCCTTGGTTAAGTCAATTGCCAACACGAAGCCAAAAGGCTATGCAAACGACTTGACTACTATTCGGCAACTCGGCAGGTGGGATAGAAGTGGATCCAATTATCTCTCGCATGACAAGGGAACAACTCAAGTGAATCCCAACGTGAAAGCAGACTCTTGTCCTCAGTTAATGCATGTGGTGATCTGATCTTGCTGTCAGTCAAACCTGCAACAAGCTCAACGTGTTTTCCTTGTCAGCTCGTCCCGGAGGGTTCAGGTGATTTACGTGAAGCCTCGAACAAGTCAGTTTAGCTCTTGCAGCAGTCCAAAAGCTAGCAATTTGGGTGAGCAACACGTTGTTGCATAGGTTTTGTGGCAAGGCAGCCATGCAGTATGACAAAAGAGGTACGTCGCAATAGCCTGCTGAAGCCACTTTATAATTAAATAGATCTTATTTGGGAGAGAAAGTTTCAGGCAATGACAGGGCTACCTTATTTTCTTTGCATCAAGCAGAATGCGAACAAGCATTGAGCAATCAACTGGTGGTGCAATGAACTAGTCAGAGTGATGAGGGTTGTGCTGGCTCGGAGAGTACCCAGGAGGTAAGCGACTGCACTGGTTTGCTAGCTGTTTACTACTAATTATTCAATGAGGCTGTAAGTGATACAGCCTTATGAAGGCCTTAAATCTAGAAGTTAAAGTCGCCTTTCTTCTGATACTTCTCTCTTATTGGCGCCATCTGGCCAAATTTACCTCCAGGCGTCTTGGTTGGGGCGTCAATGAGACCTGTGAAGCGTGGCAAGCTCCATACCAACTTAAAATTAAATCTGTCTGACCACTAGAGACTCAGTTGCCAGTTCTGCTGCCTTGTCTTTGCGCTGATTAATCGTTGTGATTAGGCAGGTGATGGGTTCTGCTGTTGGGAGGCCGAGATGCATGCACACGCGCAGCTCTGCTGATCAGAACGGATCAGATCAGCCACCACCACAACCACTTCGACCAACACGCTTCTTCATATGGAACTGTTGTCATTTCTCTTTGAGACCGAAAGGTGATCGCTTTGCCTTCTCTCACTCTACCGTTTTTGGGAAAAAAAGTTGAGTTTGTCATACTTTGGCCTTGTATTTTATCCCGCAGCAAGAGGTGATTCATTACTCAACGAAGTGATGCTTGAAGTTAGCCTAGGCGGACAGTATCCTTTAGTAGTTTGCTAGGGTTGTCAGGCATTGGTACTTTCTCTGCTATAGTGTCATGTCCTCTCCTCTGCAACAATCGACGAGTCAACCACATGGCACTTTTGACGTTGCGGTGACCTAATGACAATGCCGAACGGCAAATTCTTCTGCGTGACGTCTTTTTGTGCCTGCTAGTCATTTGATCAGCTTAGCAGCTAAATGTACTTGCTTGAGAAGCTAGGTTTTGGTCCTTGATTCAAGCCCCTCCTCCACCCGATCTATTGCAAGGTGTCACAGATTCTTTGCTAATCTTCTTCTCCTTGGCTGTTATCTTTCTCTTAAGTGTGTGGTGAAAACAGGTACCGAGCACTCCTCATTGGTGATGTAATGAACGAGTCAGTGTGATGAGGGTCATTCTGATTCATAGAGTGCTTTACTCCCTCGACGGAAGCTGATGATGACGGTTCCGTAGCAATAAGCGTGTTCGTCAAACGCCTCTTACCAAACACTGAGGACTACTTAGTCAAGCGCATACACATAGCAACTCTGCAGTGACGGCCACACAGCAGTGGGACCTCCAGCACTATGCCTTGACGACGATCCGGATGGAGGCGCGAAGTTGTACTAGCGTTCGTTGCTCAAGAATCTCCTCTGACCATTGGCTTTGCAATCATCTTGATGCTAATGACCGATTTGGCAAAGTTTATTGCCTGGACTACCAATGATGGCTGATTTGGCACGGACAACTTTTGTTCTCTTCCCACTACTTCGATCTGTGCTGCACTAACCTCAAGAAGTTCTAAAACCACGTGAAGGGGTCTGGTTCTCATTGAGACAGCGATAACCAGGCTGCAAATGCAGCATTAGCTAGCCACTTGAGACAAAGCTGATTGCATCGACGTGTAAAAAGGAGGCCGTTGGATATTGTGATAGGGTTAAAGAGAAAGAATTCTTAGTAAACTGTGTCTACTTAAGCAAAAAAACGCTATGCGTGACAGAAAGCTTTTGAATGGGTTGGATGGTACTTCGATATGGAGTCGGTATGAACCGCCAGTCGATAGGAGGTCAGTGAGTTTGCTATTTCGGCTTCTCATTACTACTTTCCAAACTAATGGAATGTCGGTTCAGTACGGTAAAGACGCCAGTTCTTTTCTGCCCCTTAGACAAATTTCCATACTAAAGCGCAAAATAATGTAGAACATTTTCCCCACTTCTCGTGAAGATTTGGCTCATATTGTGCTGTAGAGACAAAGAGGACACAGTCATCAGGCTGCATTCATCTCTTCTACTTAGCATCAATCAAATCTTTGAAGAGAATGAGGTGAATAGTTGATATCATTTATTTTGCCTTTTAAGAATGGAAAATTGTCCTCTTGAAGCATCCGCAGTTGGAATCGTGCTCCACCACCGGACAACAATTACGCCGAGGTTGCGTGACTTAGGACAGAAATGGCAGTGAAGCGGTGTGACATTACTTGTTTCTGACTTCCGCATTTTCGAGATGTGCCATCTTTCAGTTTCCTTTTTCAGTGGCACTTGCAATGAAACGGAACGAATATTTTGATGTCAGAAGACAGCACTTTGTGTACTAGTTTGTTATGCTGAAAGCTTGTGTTTTGGTGGTTTGGTAGACAGTAAGACATTTCAGTTTGGCGAGATTGAGGCTAGTAAGGCCTTATTTGTTAAGAAAAAAGTTAAGAAGAATGATTTTCCTTTACGCCTAATGCGATGAGCATGGAAGCATCGGTGAGCAGCTTTGAGGACGAATTCGCACCCTACACAAACTTAGAACTTTAAAACAGTCACCTTCTCAAGATGGAGGATTGTGATAGGCACTACTACAAAGTCATCATAGGCAAATTAAAATGTCATCAACATCTATCATTGTCTACACCGGCAGCAGCAAGGAGGGAAGGCGAAGCTGTCGCGGTTCCACGCATCGAAAACCTATCCAAGGAGGTGCCTTTTATGACGTCCACACGTGAAAGTGTTGCAGTGAATGGAGTGACCTAGTGCTTGAGTGTGATTACTTTGCAGACGAAGTTGGGTTATGCTAGCTTCCCAAACAGCCTGCTAGTTAACCATCCAGCCATTTTACAGCCCTGCATGGGCAGCCTATTGGCAAAGCACCTAGAGATCCTCCCTATAGCGGCAATTCCAATCACTGCGACAACGACTGCAGCAGTCGCAACAACGACGCAAGTCGTTGTCTCTTTTGTGACGGTCTCGATCCAGAGAGGGATGCGACCTCTCCGCCCTTTGTCCACAATCGCCACTACCAATGTAGTTTCACCACTCTATTTCGCGTCTCGCTTAGCCAAAGACGCCAACGATGCTTCTGTGCTTGGGGCTACACCAACATCAAAGGCTTGCAAAATCATGTGCACAGATTTTAAATATTCTCATGCGTACAACCTGTTACACAAAATTAAACGGGTTAATGTCCTGAAGACTCAGTGTTGTGGGAGGAGACGTAGTGGTCTTTAAATGCATAGTTGGATGCTCTAGCCTCACAATGCTGCACAACATTTGCTTCTTTGATGTTAAGAGCGAAAAGCCGCCTCAAAAGTTGGGCCACTTGCCGAGTTTGTTTAAGTAGTTGATGCTCAAGTTCCGATCCAGCTGTCTGGCTAGGAAATAGGTTAGCGAGAGCCGAACAAGCCCACTAAACATGACCGACTTATCAGATTGCGGCTAAGGTGACGCTGACAAATCACCGTGCAAAGGGAAAAGCTGCATTGGTAAGTTGATCGAGCAAAAGATTTGGCCATGTCAAGTCAGTTTGGGTGAGGCAGCATACCAGAGTAGAGCAATGGCCAGGACGTACTACATCTTGCAGACATTGCTACGAAGGAGTAGTCAGTCGGACCCTGCAACACATCTGCCTCGTCTGATGGGTGAATGCAAACAGGTCTGATGATTGATGACTGGACACATTCACAAAACTTGGTTTTGTAGCATTCTCCTGCTGCCATCTAATAGACTGCAAGAAAGGACTTAGTAGCATTCCACTGAATATCGTCTTGCGCTGCCTTTTAGGCGCACTGCATGGCATGACTTGCTTTTGACTATAGAAGGAGGTGCATCGCTTTTACCTGCGGAAAATTGTAAAGCTGTCTTGGAACAGTCTCACCCTTGCAGTCTTAGCCAGTTCTGCTGAAGGCTCAAGTAAGGAGTGAACCTAATGTCAAATGTGCTAGAAACCCATTGCGGAATAACCCTAAGTATGCCTCTCTGCCAATTTATTTTACGCAGTCACGTATTCATCCCACGCCCTCCCTTAAAAAGCCGAAATAAGGGTCACAAATAGTTATCATTGCCAACTTTCGTACGTACATCACCAATGTCAATTAGTCCTTCGTTGACTCGCAGATCAGCAGTTTAATTGGTTGGTCGAGTCGGTAACGCACTGACTGTAGAGCGTGACTGTGGGTCCAGGTTAATCAGCAGCCAATATGCACACAGATTCACTAATGGTTCACCATCTGCCCTTTTTGTCTAGTAATGGGGCCACCAATGGGTGCAAAAACGGTCTCGACCCACATTGACTGAGCGGTGACTTCCACGACGGATGAGGCTGTTACAATGTCAGCAGCTGTGCGTCGACACATCCATAAAAGTGCGTAATAGAATGGATTTCTTCCTTCCTTACTGACCCTCATTTACTCGCAACGAGTAGATTGAATGCAGGTTGGTGTCAGTAATCATCACTGGTGATACGATTAACGAGGTGGGGTGATGAGGATTAAATGCGTTTGGAGGAGGACCAGTGCTCTTGCTCTACCACCGCTTTTACTGTGATTAGTGCCGCTGCGACACTTTGCAGAATTCTACGGCCAGATTGACCACAACACCATTATTAGGGCTAAACATCTGGTCGCTTCGTCAGGTTGACACGTTTGCATCACGTGTCTGACTAATTGGCCCCCAAAGTTAGGCAAGAAGAGTTCGACGAATACGCCTCTGGCTGCCAAACCGTCGTCAAATGAGGTTTTAAAATTTAACAGCATATCAGAAAATCGGCCACTTAAAGCTGTTATCAACCCAACAAAATCGAGGGTAGTAGGAAGCATCATTTATGTGTTTCCTTACTAGGCATAGTCTCATCGTCAGGTTAAGCTCCACCGGCAGCATGGCGGCCTCCATCCACCTCAGAATTCGGAACTAGCGGATTGGCCACGTTCAACTTCTGTGGCGACTGTTTCTCCCCCGAAGCAAATTCGAGCAGAAAGTATTGACCGCTAACAAATGTTATGCACCAATAATTTGTTTGAAGAGGCTTATCTCTCGACTCGAGCGGTGCAAGAGACAGTATGAGACGTTATTTCTTAGCCACCAATTCACTCAGTATAATGACGGTGGCGATTCGTTCCGTCTGCTTGGTCACCTTTCCCGACATTCTCTGCGTGCAGATGCTCAAATTCACTCTGGGTGAGAAACGGCCACCACAGAGGTTGAGTGCGTCCATTCA
>JADWOT020000001.1:35537459-35562459 GCA_036345935.2 Taenia hydatigena | reverse complement strand
GTATACGCTTAAGGAAACACAAGAGACAGAGCAGACTAAATTCGAAGACCAATTTTGTTGTGGAATAACGAAACTCAATCGTGCGTTTTTGTTGTGCCGAACCGTCTTTACGCGGTTGATTGGAGTCTTCGTTGTTGTGAGGCGTCTGGTGCTTGAAAGCATGCTTGAATTTCAGCTGTGAGACGTCATTTGCTTAAAAGGGAGGAACTTCAGCAAATATTGGGACTCACTTGGTATGCATGTTGGTCTTCATTATTTCACTTGACAGGAATGCGTATTTTTGATGAGGCATTATCTGCTGGGCGTGGAAGAGCTACCTAGCAACACTGAGTGCGAATCTCGCCGTCGCTATTACCCATTGCATTTCATAGGTAAGAGTAGGTTGTGGTTCATTGGTCATTACGTTTCGGTGTGGTAGTAAACTCGATGTGCGCTATTTTGTGCAACGTGTTCTTATCACCTCTTCGTAGACCCTCCCGTATTTATGTATGGTAGTAGGTGGGTTATTTTTATGCTTATACTGTCTGCTTTGGCGGAAAGTGTATGGAGTGTGCGGGGCACTTCTCGACTCGGTCGTTTTTTGACTTCGAGACCATGGTCGTGTGTTGATAGTGTCTTTGCGAAACTTGTTGTGTAGGTTCAGCCTCTGACATGAGTTAGTGTTTGAGGCTGATTGAGGAGCGGGAGGATGGTTGCTGAGAGACCTGTAACTCTTCGTTGGGCACTTTCGCATTGCTACACAGACGTTGTCTAGTAGTGGTCTTAAATGTTTGGTTTTTAAGATATTATATTAGCTTTTATGTGTTGATGTGGCGGGTCATCGGACGTTTGTGTATCGGCTTTCCCACTATTTCCTTTTGTACTGTTCGGATGCTACGAATTTACAGTGGTGATGAAGCTACATGTGATGAGCGTGTGGAATGATGTGCAATGTGGGATTTTGAAGTCATTAGCGGGGGCGTCTCCTTTGACCTGCGATGCGGATCTTGCCATGGATGATATTGTTGTGTTTGATGGCATAGCGATAGGTGTTAGCTGTTTTGGTTCGAGCATTGGATGATTGCATGGTCAGCAGGTAAACAGGGGAGGTGTGTGTGAGGTTAGTGTTGAGTTGGTAGGCAGGCGTATTATCGCGTTGAGAAAGGCCGGTGAATTGGGGTGGAAATGGGTGGGAGTGCTGCAGCGCTACTTCGAAATCTACTCTAGACCCTTTTTTCGAACTCCGACATGTTTGCATTTTGAAGTGTATGCCTTTTTATCTTTGTATTTACTGATGTTTTCTACCGTGCGCGAAAGTATTTTATGTTACTTCTCAGTTTATGTATTTGGAACGCATAAAGTCGACTTGTTTATAGTTGTGTGCACGTATATGAACAGGTGGAATTGCATACAAATTTTTTATTGAATGAAGGTGGGGAATTGAATTCGGACGAGTTTTTGTTATCTAGCAACAGCACTTTTCATCGCTTGTTCGTTTCGGTGAATAATTTTGAAGGGGAGCAGTTGAAGCTGTCCTGGCGGTTGGTTGGATAGTGGATTATATCAACAATCACTTTGCTTCACATGGTGCTAAAGTCGTTGGGAGCTCAAAGCACAGCAAGAGTGGTTTTTTGCCATGGAGCATTTTGCGATAAGCGGTGAGCACTGCAAGGTGCTAATTTTGGGCGCGAAGCTCGTTAGCGCAGTGTTTTTGATTCGACTAGTCAGCCTCTCAAGTATGGTGGATGGTGGTGAAGATGGGCAGTCCTATTGACCAGCAATCGTTCTGCAGCCGCCACCGCCTGCATAGTTGGTTATGGGTCGCTTTTCAACGTCATCACAGACTCATCCGGCTGCCAACAGCATGCATCATTGCTGACGGTGGCATTGGAGAAGGAGAATGTGACTGCAGAAGCCAGCCCATGGGAGTCCACTGAGACGGCACTATTCGCCCTTGAACTCGTCGTCGTCGTCGTCGTCGTCGCTGACAGATGTGGTGTTGCAGACATTCGACCAATCGATACTGCTGAAGGCTTTCCTGCTCGATGTTGAATATTCACTTGCGCAGAACATAAATAGCGTGATTTTGTGCTTGGAGGCATTATGAAAGACTGGATGCGGTGTTTTGGTGCTAAGCGGTAGTCTGGTGAGTACTTTCCTGTAAGACGAAATGTTGTATAAATTCAGTCCAATGTTATCGTTGGTCTACAAATACTAGTTTTGCTTGTTTATTATTTAAAATAGGATGTTCAGGTTCTGTCGCCTTTGACAATAGTATGGTGTGAAGTGAAGCCAATATGAAGTGGTTGTGGAGTAATTTGAATTATGGTTAGTGTGAGCTGTATGTGCTTGAAAGTGGTTTGGTTAATGCTGAAGAAATTCGATGCAAGTTGTTGAGGAGCATCCGTGCATGCATAACCTACGCAAGGAGGCGTTTTCAATGACGGCTACAGGTGTGTGTTGCAGTGAGTGGGGCGGCACATTGTCAAAGTGCGATCAATTGGTAGGAGAAACGGTAAATGTCTAATGACTTGATGCAGTTGATTCCCTTATCAAATTGTGTGGGTGTGCGCGTGTGTGTCGTTTAACGACCATATCTGTCGGTTAATGGCACTGAGGAGTGTTGATGCTGCCTAATGCGATTGGTTAAGTTTGTCGACGTATGGCTGCCATGTGGCACTAGATTTGAGACTGATAGTCACTGATAGTTGTTCTGTTACTGTCATGGGCTTGAGGTTGTATCGTCGACAGGATTTGGAATTTTGCTTGTAGGCATGGTGGTCGGTGGATCCCCATCATTCTCTATGGAATGCGCTTCGGCCATAGGAGGTGAGGAGGAGACTGCAGATGCGGCACAATTACCGAGAAGAGAACGGAGGATGGCGCTGGAGGCGGAGAGAGGGACTGTGCAACGCTTCAGTGGTTTGTTAAATGACGGGTGTTGGTGATGGAGGCACATATTTCCCCCGCTGTTTTACCTTCGCCGTGTGGGTCTTGGGGATGTGGAATAGATGTGTGTTCTGCCCAAACGTTGTGTCTTCTTTGGTGTTCTTGGGGTGAGGGAAGGGCTGAAGGCGCTGCAGTGGGTATGTATACAGTAGTGATGGAGATGTTTTGTTACGACTTAAAGCACTGTTGACTGTAGCACATTTGTGTGATTCCGTGACAGATGCAGAATATTTCGTTCCATCGGGCATTCAATTGTTCGTTGTTTTGTTGGCACTGATGACAAGTGCATTTGTGTCATGCTGCCTTGCAGCCTTGCGAATGGATTTCAAATGTGCGAAAGGTGTGACAGCGTCATCCATTAAAACGTGTTAGTGATAAGAGAGAAATACTTACGAGTCAACCGTGCCAACCACTGACTTTTAATGCAAGTAAGGAAGGAGAAGGGAGAGGGGGTGGGAGGAAGGGGGGAATACCACACCCATGGCATCAGTATTGCGCTGCCACCTTCATTGACGGGTGGGCTGAAGAAGAGCATTAGACAATCAGTCGAACAATAAAACAGCTCAAAGGAAAGTAAAGGAGCAAGGGGACGAACATATCAATGAATTAATCAGTAACTCGGTCAATCAGTCAGTCAGTCAGTCAGTCAGTCAATCAATCACACTCGGTAGGCGATGCGGTCAAAACATTAGTGGATGGGTCAATTAGAGAATTGGGAGAATTAAAACAATTTATGGGGTGCCTACATTAACTCACCTGCCAAATTTCCGCAGATGTCACATTAAAAAGTCACTCAAGTGCTCTTTAATCAAATTGAGGCTCCCGCAAGCAGCGGTGCGGCACCCACATTCACAATTCCATCTCCTGCGGCGAATTTGGCCCCAACGCTGACCATCCTCGAAAAAATCAAGCTCCTGTCAAATAACACTCTGGAGTGCACGCTTTAGGCCAGACCAGCATCCTCTGAAATAGCTAGTGGTCAGAGACCCGTTGCCGTACTCAACTGGAAC
This sequence comes from Taenia hydatigena, assembly GCA_036345935.2. NCBI lineage: Eukaryota > Metazoa > Platyhelminthes > Cestoda > Cyclophyllidea > Taeniidae > Taenia > Taenia hydatigena. Next base: position 35,558,521 of record JADWOT020000001.1, on the reverse strand, counting down.
CACCAACTGCTTCGCATGGGTGTGACGGCCCCAACTTCTTGCGCCGGGTCGACCAAATTTAACCAACTTGAAGGCACTTGCTGTCCTTTCTAAACACGAAACCCCACTCGCCTCAGCTTTTATGCTGCACAATGCATTAAGCAATTAACTAAGGTTGTTATGTCAGTGTTTTAATGGATTGTCACTCTATCAACGACGAATTTTATGAAATGAGACCTCGTTTGTTAAATACGGTTGAAAATGTTTCTAGTGTCTGGCTTTTCCTCTTGTTAGAGAAGCTGCAGATCCTGAATTCAAAAAAAAGTTTGTTTTCTTTCAAGGAAATATTCTTATAAGCATGTAGGCATTACAGAACAGCGCTGAAGGTGAATCTCGCCCTTGCCATTGCTTCGAAAGTTTCGGACGGTTGATTTACACCCTTCGATCTCCAGATTGGACTTGACGTGCGCGGATTCGAGTGCGATTCGCGTAAATACCCGTTACGACATTTCTGACTAGAAATGAATAGCCTGGTGCCTCAAGATGCGTGATCGAATCTCAGCCGACCCATCTGCGAAATTTTGATGGACTGAATGCAATTCGCGTAGCCTTCTGCACAATCACTTTCGCACACGATCAAGCGGTTTTGGTGTTTGTTTCAAGGAGAGGTGAAATTCATTAGCGTCACTGCAAGAATTCTGCTGAGATATCCAGAGTTATTTGATGAGGGTGAAGATGATGGCTTGAGGTTCATTTTACACCCGCATAATATTAAATTGTCCACAACTCTGTTGAGTCGGTGTGCAGACCCTTACGTCTGGACGGAATATCTTTGCACTAGTGCAACGGGCCTTTTCATTTGGTTGTGAAGGCTGGCACCAAACATGAATGTCAATTCGCATACGATGTGCACGTTATTGTCCATGAGACACATCAGGATTTGAATTTTACCTAATAGAACGATCACATTGTGTCTAGATCATCTGCAAACATAAAGCTGACTCAGCAGAATGGATGTGGGTGCGTAATTGCGGCATTTTCATTTCTTTGTTGTTGGGTTTTTGGCGAAGATATGTGTAGGGGAAGGGCGGGCATTGAGAGGCGAACAGATGGAATGTGTAATGCAAGAGAGACAGAAGAATGAACTGGTAAGTTTGTTCGCAATCAGACACGAAGATGAACAAATTGAACCAGTAGTTTTTCTCTGCTTGCTACAGTTACTTTATTCTACATTGACATGGGTGCGATGCAGTTGGTGGTGGCGACGGTTGAGTGTGGAAGTAGACTTTTGACCGGTGGCCATTTTAAAGACTGAGTGTGTGGTGAAAAGTGTGCACTCGGAGCTATCGTCCAGCAAAAGTGTAATATTTTGCATGCTACCAGCGTTGGAGCCGAAGTCGCCGCAGGACATGAAGTTGCGTCCTAGCGTGCCATCGCGTTAGTGATATGATTGACATTGGTGCATAAGGCGTAGCAGATTTGCGTTGAAGCGCATCGCGAGCACATCTATTCCTGTGTACTAGTAATCAGTGGCAGGGTTAGTTCTGTCTGCTGCACAACCTTCTGTGGTGCTCAAATGAGGATGTTGTTCGAAAATTGGTCGTTGCTTTCTTTCTGTGGAAGACGTGGACGAGATGTCGTTTGATGGAACATTTGCCTGTTTCCAAATTGCTTAGTTCTCGATGCATTCGCTCGCCTTTCATTGCTTCAATAGCCTCAATTCAATTAGCGGTTGTTGACTTTTGTTATGTGCTCATTCACTTTTGCGAGACATGGCTTCTCAGTCGGCTAAAGAGCGCTCGGTGGTGGTGGTGAAAGTTGGCTTAGCAATAGCGAGTAGGATGGCTACATCAATAGCTGACTGAAAAATAGCGCAGTATAGTATGGTATAATGATAGCTCGGCTCATGGTAACGTGGAGTAGTATGGAATGGTGGAAACAAGGAAGAAGAATCCGCCCTCTCACCTAGCAAGGACGCCGCTGACAAAAGCCATAAACTCTTTTCCTCAGTAAATAGCCAGCGTGCCAACTGCTGCTGCTTTACTGTTCATTCGTTTTACTGCCAAACAAGGTCAAAGAAGACATGAGCCTAGTGAGAATACGCTGTCATGCTTTCATGTCCCCCATCCATCTGTCAGTACTTCACTAGCACCCACTAACACCATCACCACAACAACAGCAAAAGCAACGTTGTACTTGCCACCTCTGACCTCATACGCTCTATCCTCTCCTCCTGTCAACAACTGTCCATCTGCACGGCCGATTACCCACCCACCTACTCACGCATTCAATCGTTCGTTCTCCTGTAATGTGCGATGTGGTATTAAAAGTGGTCGTTAACGCGTTTACATATCCACCACGATCTCTCCCCATCCTTTCACCCACCAGCTACAACGCCGCCCAGGCGACGATGGCTTCGAGGACATGGTTCTGGCATTTTAGGTATCGACTATGTGCATGGCAGTGGCGGCCTTGCGTTTCATGTGCTCTGTGTGCATGGCGGGTCGCGAATGAATGGCCCTGGAAGGACCTCGAGCACACAGCGATCTCTTTACAAATGGGCTCATCAATTCTATACACTTATCGGTGACTTAAAGGCGGTCGGAATGCGCTTGAAGTTTTCGCGAGATGAAAAATAACCTGGCGGATCAGTTCCGTCAATGTTCACAATCACAATACACAAAGCTTGAATAATCCGAGCGCACATCCAAACGTGGAGTACAATTGCGTTCCTTTGGCATTCACCAATGTAATTTTTTATCGAGAACACAAGACACAAACCTTACAAAGTCAGCAAGACCCGGTCCATAGAAACAGGCTCTAAAACCTGCCTTCACTTTAGCATTATAACTGCTATGATATGTGCCAAGCACAGGACAATTACTAACTACCAATTTTTAGAGAACAGAGGAATGGATGGCAGTTACACTGAGATTGAGAGGACAGAAAAGAAGGGCAGAGAAAAGCGAAGAAGCAATTAAGCCGCTTTTCTGAGAATGTGCAGTCTCTCCCAAGATCATTACTCCTTGACAAAATTTAACGTAGAGATTAGGAACAGAGAACCACTCCATCGGTCTCGAGCTTCGATTCAGCTTCTTCAAGAAGACTCAAGTTAATTCAAAGAATTTTCCTTTACTCCAATGCTCCGTAAACTTTAGAAGACATAGGGTTTGTTCGGATGCGATATCAGTCACTCAAGACCGTACAAAGCAGGCGAAAAATGGGCTAACAATAACTGACCAGACAGAGCTTTGCAGTTTCCTTAGCTTGCAGTCTGAACCTCTGTGCTCGTGAATGTCGGCTCCTTTTTGTAATGCGCCAACTGGCTCAACTCGGTGGCAATATCCTCGAAGATGTCGTTTACGAAAGAGCTAATGACCTACAACGCCTTCGACGAGATGCTTGTGTCCGGATGCACCTGGTGCAACACCTTGTAGATGTGGATACCGCAGGTCTCCTTCGTCCTCTTCTTCGCCTTGTCTATCTTCGGCACCTTCACCTCGGACGCCTATCCTGTGGCTTTGCCTGACTACTTTGGAGCCAGATGTTGATTGCTCTCTTATGTTTCCCTATTCTGTAAAAGGGATTGCTATGCTCCTTCCAACTGGGCTACAATAACCGCATCGCAAAGGTTCCGTGACCTTTGCTCCTGATGTTGCGCTTATCTACCAATTAAATGAAAATCTGAAAATTTCGTACATAATCACACTTGGACAAGCCACATTTAAGTTTGCAACGCCATTGATTCCTACACGGAACACAACTGTGTCTAAACATCACACTCACATCTGATCCCACGCCGCACACGCTGTCGGTTCCTAACCTTGACTGGACACATTGCCTATTTCTCCATTCACTCGTAGACCCACAAGCCCGCTGTCGTCCGTACCGCATCCGTCATCAAATTTTGCCACATCTAGGGTAATTTTAATGTGATAGTTTAACGAAACTGCTGTCTCTCTAGCCACAAAACTCACAAATGACCACCCTCATCACCACCACATCTTATATAGTTGGGCCAGAAGCCAGCTGCATCCATGAATGGCAACCCATAATCGCATGAAATCAATGGGCATACCACATAGGCAACAGCATTGAAAAGAAGCGGTTACAACATAAGAAAGGTTAAGCATTACGTTACAAGACAAATGCTGTCAAAACAAGCCAATACACTACTGGGTAAGATCTCAGCCACGCCTTCCATTGAAGTGGTAGAACACCTGCACCTGAGGGTCACAGAATGAGAAACAGCAACGCAGTCAATGCAGACAGGGTTCATCCCCTTTTTCGAAGCAGCTTTGGATCAAACACTGGCTGTCTGCAAGATATTCAAACTTCTGTCAAATGATAGCCACAAGCCCACACTTGATTAGACGATCGACCCTGAAAATGACCACCTGTTAGGAATCTACTGGAGCATCTGGTCACCAACTGCATTACATGCATGCAGCAAACCTAACGTCCTGCATTAGACTGGTTATACGCTCCTCGTCATCAACTCTTAGACGGTAAATAACAAACACCAACTACTTCACTACCATGCAATCACATAGGTGTCCATTAATAAGTCCAGCAAATCTCCTTCTCCTCCCTCTCTTCATAGATCCTGGATATTACAGTGCATACACCGAAGCATCAAGGCCGTGGGGTGGGTGATCCACTTTGCCTTTGAAACAGATAGATACCAACAGCGAGTCAACATGGTAGACTTCTCACATGGGATCGAAGAAGCGCGAACTCTCCACCAGCTTAAACCTAATTCGTATTGCGTCTTTAGAGACGAAGAGAGAGGTGGGATTGTACGGATTTCATGAAAACTCTAAATTTGTTGGTGACAGTTGGGATTGCTTTAGTCCACTGACTAGTTGGAATCTGGTGAACCTGTCCCACCCCACACCGTCTGTTCGCCCACCAATTCCGTCAAAGTGTTTGGTCGATCTCCTCTGACCGTTTACTTTTCGAGAAGTATACTGATCTCTAATGTGGTGTGAGCTGAAATCATGACTGCATTCATCAACATTTCCTTTTTTTGTGGCATCAGTAACAGGCGAAATTCAGATATACCTTCCTCTCTTTCCGTAGTCATAGTAACTGATGGTCATGTGTGAGTGTTATTTCTCACTTATAGGCTCATCCATTCATCTATTCCTGCCACTTGTCCTTCGCACCGGACTTTGTTTCCAATTATGCTCCTTTTCTTTCATCCATTTTGGTGACGGATAATACAACTACGCGCTCTCGACATAACAGCTACGATACGATGGGCGAAGGGAGAGTAAAGAGAGGATTGGATGTCTTCATTTCCCCTTGAGTAATGTTCTTGTATACTCTGCGATTTTTGTGTACCTTCTATCTCTCTGTGCAAATATGTGCGTATGCGCTCATCTGTTTCGGCCTTCCATGCCTCATTGCAGATTTTCAGAGTAGAAGATGGGGTTGTTGAGAACATATACGTTGGTTGTAGAGGTTGTCGGTTTCGATCTAGCAATTTACGATTGTTTGTTATAAATTCTGGCACTCGACTGGATTTTTTTGCATGTGCTTACTTTTGGCGACAATTACATTTGCGAATGACTCAAATTCATTCATGCATCTCAACCTCCTTCGACAAACTAGTTTTGCTTCGCAATGGATCCGTACTTACATCTGCTTGGCTATTCTACTACTGATAGGTTGGTAGGTAGATAAAAAGAGGGATTCCGTGGAGCAACTGCTAGTGGATGAGCTTGAGTGCTTTGAAAAATATGCAAAATATTGTGCCGCAAATGCACATTTGTCTATTATGACAAACTTGTTCGCTACGGCAAAAGTGAGCTTAGTGAAGGGCACCACAGGCAGAGGTCTCCGAAGTAGATGCGTTCCGCCGATTCGCATCTGTACAAGATGACATTGAGATGTTTACTGTTTGATTAAGGAATGCGTTATTTGTTTTTCGCTTAGAAAGATTCTTCGGTTTGGTATTTATATCACCCGGAAGGACCTTTAAGAGTCGACGTGAAACTGACACTTAGAGCTAATTATGGATTCCATTTGTGAAACTGTTTGCCATAATTAGTGCTATCGGTGCTGAAACTCCCACCATTTCAGAAGACGTTTATTTTCGTGTTTTTTCAAAGGTTTCATTTTTATGAGTGGCTGTCAAGCATTCTAGAGCACCACACCTGTGCTTGCCTTGCCCTAATTAGCCAAAAGCATGTTCAACCATACTTGAATTACTCCAACACTCATTGTAGAACCAAGTTAATCTAGGCTATAAATATGGGAGACTGTATCCATGCTCTTTGTGGCACTCCACGACGTCCGAGTACTTATCGCACGCGCGTGCACGCATGCGCCGTATCTCCCCTGGCAACCTACCCTTTGACAAATGGGATCATCAGCATCAAATTCCTGTCCATTGAACAAATTATTTGAATGGGACCAAAATGGTTTAAATCTTCGGTGTTCAAAAGGGCTCACTTCAGCTACTTCGCAACATATTTGGGGGCAACTGATTCTGATTGCTACATACATATATTTGTAACGTGTGTGTATACATTATTGGGCAAGGTGGTAGGCTTTACTACAGGGATGTTGGAATGAGTACGAACGAAATGAGTCAATCAATCACTAGTTATCATCATAACTGCGGCTCATAAACAAGCATCACATGGCAAAATATTGCTAAACTCAAAAATTTTAGGAACAAAATGTCTTTCAACTTACGCATTTGATTGCCTGCATTTTGCGATCCTCCATAGCGCAGTCATTAATTTTGAAAAAGTGGTTGCTTGAATCGACTTGCCAGTTGTGCTACACAGTCTGGAGTTCAGCCGCTGCTACGACAAGTGATAGTTGTTTGGATGTGACTCCATCAACTTCCACCAGAAGTCGAAATTATTACATTGAATGGATGAAATCATGGCTAATAGCAACATGTTGAGGGGATTCAGCAGTTTCGGTGGATTTACCTCCCTATGATTTGAAGAGCACTGGGAGACAGCATTCACAAATTGCAGAAAAATTACTTCTAACGTGTGTTAAATTACAGGTAGGGAAACAAAATACGGTCCGCCACCAGCAACAGATGAGAAACATTAGTCGTGGAAGTGACTTCTCCAGTTTCGATGGGTGCATTAGATACTCAGTGCCCGTAACCCCTACTAATTTAAACTATGCTGTTTAAATAGGTTTCTTATGCGCCTGGTCAACAAATTACTTGGAATGCCAATTGATCCAAATAAGAATTAGCATAAGATTTCATGACACACGAACACATCCAATGGACGAGAAGCTCGTGAAAAATGTTGGGGATGAAATAAATCCTGCAGTGGCAATGCCAATTTCGAAAACAAAATTATCTGCTCATTACGTCGGCGAATGAGCAGGGCTGCCGGCTTCCGAATCCTCCCAGATATTGACGACAGAGCTGATTGTAAGCTAGATTTTCTCCCGAGATAGCTCTACATACCACATCAGTGAAAGCGCTGATAAACTCATTCAGTTACTGTGTATGGCCAAGTCTGTAAAGACGCAAAACAGACGAATAGCAGCAGATAACAAATAAGCAAATTTAAGCATGGAAAGGCTACAATTGCACTTGGAAACTCAATTCTTTATACCAGATGTGGTAGAGACGGAAGAAGACGCTGACGTCACTGTTGCCGATCTGCCGCACCGTGGTGGGAAGACGCACTTACTCCCCCGCGCTGCCCACATGCAATTATGCTACCCTCACTGTACTTCCCATCACGATAGACTCCACTTTGCCTTGATTCACTGTTTCCACAGCTTGGCGTTACAAATTCTTGATCGGAATTTAAAGGTAACGAAAAATGAAAGGAGGAGGATTTTAAAAAGGCATGGTCTACCGATCACCTCGACCACTCTATCGAAACAGAAGCTATTCGCTTTTGAGTGTATCAAAAATGCCAACACCTCGCCTGTCACCAAGTCACGGCCAATTGATGCTTTAAGGCATTAGCGTAGTAGTGGTGTCTACCATTTCAATTCATTATATAGACCAAATCTGCATTCGCATGTTAAAACAGTCCACTACAGCAGGCACCGCTGCTTACCTTTCATCGGTTCGCCTGACAGCGACACTTGCTTTTTTTCTTGCGGTTCGCCGCCTAATTCTGTCTTCAACTCTAACATTGTCACGGCTGAAGATGATACAATTGCTGAATTACTCTGTTGGTAAAATAAGAGGGCTTAACTTTAAATCAATCGATCTAGTATATCTGCATCCCATTCGGCTCACGACAAATGGAATGGTTTAGCTTCCAGGCACCAACAACCTTAAGTCTGGATCATAATTGATTCTGTTAACAAATAATTCTAAATAGTCATTAGAGCAACAGTAGTGGTTATTATAACAAGCATCTTCGTCAAGCTTTTAACATTTTTGCAAGCTTTGTACGAAGCTGAGGTGGTTTGGGTTCATGGGAAAAACAGGCTGCGCGTTGTCACCGCGATCTTTCAGTAAAACTGGCTTTTGTAAAGTAAAATGTTCAAAATTTAGTCGTGACACTTTAATTGTTAAAATAGGAATCAACGCTCACAATATGCCCGCACTTTCGAACAATGGTGGTACTTTTACCTCTAGGATTGTTTGAATAAAAATATAATGGAATTCAAATCACATTCCTAACCCTTCAACCGTTAAAATGAGATATCGGGTAAGTATGTGCCGCATTCACCGTTGCATTTTAGTGGAAGCTACAACTAACTGCTTTAGGTGAATTGCAGCTAAACAACTTGGGCACTTTGATTGTAATGAGAAGAATATTCAATAAGTTGCACGCAAAACTTTTCGAATACGAAGTAAATGAACAGTCTGAGGAGTCCTTTGAATAGAAATAAAGCCGGAAGAAACGCCACTACACATAGTAGCCAACAACACTGAGTTGAATGCTTCAGAATCACTGCTAAGCTTGTGGGAACAGAAGCTAAAGCCCAAGCCGAATTATTTACAAATTTCCAAATAGGGCATATTGTCCAAAAATGGTTAAAGTGGTAGGTATATTAATAGGCTGTCCCTGCAACAAACTCAGTTAAACAAACCGACTGCCGAAAAGGTCATCGCAACCCCTCAGTTGTAATACAGTGCAATAAGCCCAGTGAACTTAATCTCTCGCAGAACTCTAAAAGCATCCAAAAAAACACTTAGACCACTTAAAATAGTTAGAGGTAACAAGCAATGCAATATAAGGGGAACAGGTACCTAATATTTACTTTCAGCCATGACTGTTCGCCAATTCTGGCTCAGTTCGACCCAAGTTAATGCCATACCTTTAAAACTCTAAAGTAAGCTTTAAGTTACTGTTTGAAGGTGCCTATGCGGCCATCACGAATGAGCGGGTATTTGCCAATGTGTTGCATGACCCCCTCAGGAGAAGATCGTGTTGACATCAGTCACACCGGTAACTGTGGATTGGAGTTGTGATTGGAGGCGATTACGGCGGAGAGGCACGGCCTGACGGGTGGCGAGGCTTTCCACGCTGGCGCCAGTCCTGGTCGTCTCTACAACAGTGCTGCCGTTGGTGGCAGTGGGGTGGCAATGGTAAGGCTGGGAGTCTTCAATGCCCACTTGCACCTGCAATGACATCTAGGCGGTAGGAATGCTCGAGCCGCGATAAGGTGAGTAAGTTAATGTGGAATTTTTACCTAGGCTGGAGCGGATCGTGTTCTGCAAAATGAACTTTGTTAAAATCAATGCCGTTAGTGGATGCAAGGAGGACTAAAGGACTGGTAGACAATTTCAAGGCAATTTGATATTTGTAATGGAGCAGATAAATGACTACCCACAGTGTGTTGAGTGCAATATTAATTAGTCATATTAAATTTTTGATTAGTCGGTTAATAAGAGATACTGACCCTGAGGAAGGACGGTGCTAATTGGCAGGCTGCGCGGATGTATTTGTCGGCTTCGGCGTGGTGTATGTTTGGGGGGCACAAAGTGGAGTTTCATTAAGACGCCAGTTAGCCCATGTGGTATGAGGGTGGAAGGAGGTGGGCGCAAAAGTTACCACAATAATAGCTTAGGCTTAGCTGCCCGTCTGAGGTCCTCGTTATATCCATCGAGGCCCATCGAATTAACTTATTTATTAGAAGGGAAGAGGCGAGAAGGGAGGTGATAGTAAGGTAGAGTAAAGTGGAATGGAGCACTGGATAACAACGCAGTACAGCATGGATAGAAACAAAAAGAGTGAAGAATAATAGCTTGCTGTCAAGCTATGCTGATGTTAGGTGATAGGAGTCATGCTATTTGCGTACCGAACTTTCCACATCTTTATGAGGTGCTACATTTTAGACGTGCGAAACGGGTGCGTAATAAGTTATCACTGGTACAAAATTTGGCTGCGCACCTGGAAATAATAACGGGTGTCCCTACTATGGAAGAGAGGTCAACTAAGTAACGAGCTTTGCCTTACTTGTGAGAAATTATCCGGTTAGCAACGGGGCATTATTTGTCCTAGTTTATATGAAGATTTTTTACAAAAGGCTAATTTTTCCTTAAATTTTGTGTCACGTTCCTTGCTCGTAAGCATCTGCACAGCTGACTAAAAGCATTTACTTCAAACCTGTCTCATCAGACTAGCCAGGTAAGGTGGTCACCTCCTATGAAATCTATTAAAAATTGTGTGCATCGGATTTCTTAAATTCTTACATACTTTATCGTAGGCATAGGGGCAGCACAATAAAGTCTGCTACGATTTTGTGGAAACGACGTAAGAAAACCACGACGATGGGACAAAAAATTTTAATTTGACAACTTATATTTTAAAATCTAAGGCAGAGGTATTAAGAAGTTGAGAAGAAAATGGCAATTATATGGTGCGGTTCCCTGCAATTTCCTTAGGGTTCTAGCACACTGCTGAGCGAAAACCTGTAAATTTCCATTTCGCAAGATAGTAAAATGCGAAGATGTGCTTATTCGATAGTGGTCCATACGACTTTTCTTTCCTTCATTTGGAAAAAAATTCGACAACAATAACGAAAACTTAGGAGAAAAATTTACGTGGCTGTTTTGGTAAGTAAATGTAGAAGATCGATGTTTGCAAGGCCGTTGAACGCGTTTCGAATGCAATTAATTCACTTATTATAAGGATATTAGTAGATATAAAAAGACCTATGGTTTAAATTGCATAAAGCATAGATTTACACGGTACTGCTACCACCTCCTTTAACTATGTCTTTAATGCGGCACCTTGATTCCTTGTTAAGAAACACTCATCTCCACAACAGCATGTGGCATATGCATTGAGCCTTTGCGAGCTGAATACAGAAGAGTTCTTTGCAAAACCACGAGACAATTGTGAACAAAATTTAGGATTCTTTGCAAAATAAGCGGCTACTGGTGGCCTGGTGCTTCGTTTGACTATCTGTTTCAACAAGCTAACGCATTTAGTCTCTGGAGGCTGTAATTTCACTTTAGGTCGTGGTCTTAGGACCATGCCAATAGTCTCTCAGCCGTTGTGCATGAAACTAAGTAGCGCTCTCTATTATGCCGCTTTAGCTGTACTACGTTGGTGGACCTTCTAAAAGGATGTTAGAGTAAGCTTGTTTAGTAAATAACCGGTTGACAATTCTACCTCGTATTGAAATTCATGCCATTGCAGAGCTTAATTCGCCAGCCAATGCTGCATCCAATTTGAATTAGAAGAGGGGCTAAGAGGTGAGGTGAAGAGAAGAAATAACAAAAGTCATTGTGCAAACACTGAGACCATCGGTTGAGCGCGTGACTGAGCCAACGTGGGCCCATGAGCCATCAGCCAACGCGTGGGCGCATGCACACTAGCCATGTGATCCATAAGCAGACCACTTTCTTGAGTAGGCTTGACCGTCACTATAAAACGCTTTCATGTGGAGGTGTGCAACGTCAAATGCATTTTGTCAATAAAATTAATAGCAGATAAATTAACTCAAGTACTCAAAAAGTATGCCTTCCTGGAAAGTTTTAAGAATAATCTTATCTTAGGGGCTACATAAAACCTTTACCAAGGGTGTCGTTTGATTATTTTTCTTCATGAAGCTTGTTTGGCATGCTACGCGACTTTGAACCACCTATGATGGTCGAAAAACGCTGCCATAAGGAGTGTCACACAGACATTTCTCACCGAAAAAAATGCAAGTATGCACTTTCAGTTTATCATGAGTTGCTCCTAGAAACTGCAAGAAAACCATTAAAATGTCAGGCGATACTATCGTAGGAATTGGCATTTCTACACGGAATTGTCTGAGGCCACAAAAAGGTTGACAATCCTTGCTTGAAGTATCAGCATTATAGGGATCCCTGACTGGCTGGTATTTCGCGCAACCACACCTCCTTCTGATGCTGTTCAGGAGGTGCTAAGCAAAGCCTCAGCTCCGATAAAATGAACAAGAACTTCGTTCGTAGATTAAACAAGCTTGATCAACAGTTCTCGTGCCAATATAGCAATCTGTGCCATTGAAGATTTAGGCGGTGTGGAGGCGGCGGCAAACACAAGTGGGGACCAGATGGATGAAGAGACGCACTTCAATGCATGCAAGCAAGTTAATGTGGATTTCCGATTCTTTCAAGTGACAGCAAATCATTGAGTAGAAATAATATGTCCAAAAGTTCCCCACAAAGTTGACCGGAAACGTTGAATTGTTTGCCAACCCCTTGTAAAATGATGTAAATGGTAATAAGTGGATAACTTTGTTTCCGCAATTGTTCACCTCCTTCCATCGGTAACCAACCTCTTCCTATTACTACTTCAGCTTGAAACCACCAAGCTCCTTCGGTTAATGCACAATGGACTGAGTATCCATTTGATCATGTCCAACCTCTGATCGCAACTGGGATCAACACACTCAATCCAACTTAAGTGTATGCTAGGCGATAGTTTACCTTAGGAACAAATAAATCTAGCCTGTCAGCTGAAACGGATTTATATTTTTAACAATATTAGCACTCAAAGATTTCCTTTCTTTACGTTTCTTAAGTTGATTCCGGTTATATGCATCTGCTACAATGCATGGCCCTACAATTGTGAACACTCAAAATGGATGCACTATCAGAGCACCTTGATGACTGCTGATTGCTTATGGCAGGTCAATGTGAAAGTCGATCAACGTATGGAAGGCTGAACCGGCAAATATTTTAACTCTACGTTGCCCCGGTAAGTGGATAAGCAGCGGACGAGGATTTCAAACGATAACAGCGAAACCCGATTTCAATGTATCTGCCCATTTTGATGCGAAATAGGGCAAGTAGTCCATGGGTGGAACAAACTGTAAATGAGCTCATCATATTACTGATTGACAAAGATAGCGCCTTTAATTTCCAAAATTGCATCAGTAGTCGGCATGAGTGCCAATGCGAGTTGCCAGTAATGTTGGTGGCAGCGCTGCCTATAGTCCTTTCCTTCCTCCAGAAGGAAGCGAAAACTGAAAGATCACAGCTGATCACTGGAAGATTAACACACTTCAATAAATGCGCCCAATTTTATAGAAGGGAGGCATTAGTATTAACTGGCGGTTTGCTTCGAGGTGACGGACGTAATGAATGTCGGGTGCTATCTGTCTCTGTTATCGCACGAGCTGCAAAATTAGGTGATGAGTGGGTCTCATGCTTAATAGCCGTTGAGTGTGATGAATCAAGCGAATAGCCAAAGCTATTGAGCCACTAATGCTTAAGAGCAGGTTAGCGAACCAATGTCACTGGTGATGCAAGTAATGTCAGTTACTCTACCCTTTTCCGTTTCCACCCATTGTGGGCTAGTGATAAGCAAACACGCAAATGGTCCTTCGAGTTTTAACTCAAAGCCGATGTTTACAGTGAGTCATGGATTTACTTTGGTGTAACTTGTTCTATAGCCAGTACTAGTGGTGCTGAAATTGCCCGCAATCCTCTTATGCAGGAAATTTTGACCTAATAAATAAAACGTTGTATGATCCATCGTGTAGTCCCTACATTATTGTCTGTTGGAGGAACCAACATATGTAGGAGGTGCTGTGCGTGCTACTGTATTGTAGTTGGTAATGCTAATAAAAATAGTTGTGCATCAATCATGGTAGCGACTTTAGTGATCGTGGTGGCTTTGTCGTTATTGCCGAAAGGTACGCTATGGCACTGATATTGGTATTTATTAGAACACTGCTGCTTGCATTGCATTGGCAACACCGCGGCTAACTCCACTTTGCCTTGCGATTTGGGCAAATTTATGACCGAAAAGGAGGAAAGTAGTGAAGGACAGGTGAGGATGACATGGGGTGATAGGAATTGGTAGAAGGGAAAGAGTGAAAGATATGGTGCGGATGTCTGCGTGGTCATGTGAAAAACGCAGGAAGGGGAGGTAGATGCAGGACAGAGGGAATGAGTGAGTTCTTCAGCACTTATTACGGACCTTCATAAGCAACCGTTCTAATTAAGTTTTTATTTGGTCGTTTTCTAACGAATTGTTATGACAAATGACCGCCTTTTATTTATTATCTTTGGAGCTTTTAGTTACCAATTGGCCCTAGATAATTAAATTTAATCATATTATGACTACCTCTTGTGCCTGACCTATGAAAGACGAAGTCAGCTCATTTGTGGTATTGCTTCACACTGGCCAAATTCAAGCAAGACATTGGACGCCTTTGCGTTAAAATCTTTTAACCGCCACTTTTCAATCCTGCCGCACAACATAGCGAACTTAACTAGATTGATTCTTTTGCTTTGAATTACATGTTCCTCAAAGAGATCGAGTGGGCTAAGATTAAATGGGAATCGGGAAGGTTCGCTCCAATTAGAAGTTGATAGCTGGGGAGACAGATCGGTTTGTTTATAACCACTGATCAGAATTAGTTGGTCGGAATGCCGAATGAATCAGAAAAGGACCAAGTAGTTAGTTGAGAAGGACCACATTGGCTAGGACTGGATAAAGTAGCACTGGCTTTCTACCTTCCGGTAACATTAGGCACCGTTGCATTTGGTTCACCTACTAATACTACTGAGGCAATATCGTTTTTTTCAAGACAAACTATTCTTTTCTGCTTCTGACACTGTTTCCTTACTGTCATCTAAATATGTCAACGCACCAAGTCAACCGTCTTACCATTGTCCATTGCTAAAGTTTTAGTTGACTTTGATGAGCACTGCTTAAAGCCCTAATTTTAAAATCAAGGTAAAGGGACTCAGTAGTGCTTACCCCTACACATACAAGGTCAATTTAAAAAAACTAGTGAATTTGTGCTTCCTTTGTTGAAAAAGTGCTTGGGGGCGAAGATAATGGACTTTGGGATGTGAAATTATCAATATTGAAGGTTATAATTAATGGAACTGCAGAAAAAACACTAGCAATAAGTAAAACGCGAACGTTCTTCGATATGGTCCTAAGAACCCATAAACAAACCAAATGATCGACAGTCCACAGATCATATTTTTAAGTTCATGGTTAACCTAGAGAAGGTGAAACGAGTAGGAGTGAAAAAGAAGGAAAGAGGAGTATGTGCCGCTCTCAGCGCTTGAAGATATTGCTAACGAAAAATGAATGATAGGGATGAAGCGTTAGAGTACCCTCTTCTCTAGTCCTACCTTCAAGCATAGATTCCGCGATTTGGCATTGAGGCAAATCGAACGAAAGTAACTTTCTCCCTTCTTCTTCAATTGTTGCATCCTTTGCAGGCGAGCTACTGTACGTATACGTCTTTAAATTATAATGAAGTTCTATCAATTAAGTGCACATCCCTCGGTCGTGCTTAAAGTTTGGCTGAAAGCAATCGGGCACAAGATTGACCTAGTCTTCGGATCTGAACTGATGGGTTTCTTAGACATGTCGGGTGCGGTTAGAAAATCCTTTAGGATGATGAACCTTTAGACCATTCAAAACCAGTAAAAGAATTCGAAACCATTACCTAGCCATCTTAGAGTATTTATTTATCTGCCAGTGCACGTTGAATCTATTTTCTTAACTTGGGTATAATTTATAGTGTTGCGCAGCTCTGCGTTGTCAATGGTTTTGCACTTATAAGACACACTTACTTGGCTTACTTCTTTGAAATTAAAACAGCCGAATTCTTGTCTACGAGTGTTTGAAATATGGATCAGTGAGGAGTGCAACAAAGCTTATGCATGTTCAAACGCTGAGTTGCATCATAAATCGGTGGGGATCTTAATCACACTCGTGTCGTGGCCATTGTGTGCAGTTAAATTATCCAAGAAAATGTTTAAAGTGTGAAATCCGATACCCGACGTCACCTCCGATAGTCCATCAAACGCTGATTTCTTTGTTAATTTCATTCTGCATTTCCTTAGCCTTATTAATTACCTTTGTATTCACCCAAAATACCCATCGCAGCGTGTTTGTAAATGATAATTGTGTTAGCCAAGTGATCAGTTCGTCCAAAATTACAGATTACAAAATGAACTTTATGTGTCATTGCGATGCTGCTTGTGCGATAGCAGTGACGTGGGGAAAATTCACCGAGCCCTTACAAACCGACTGATTAAAGCATTTTAATTTTTGCTCTGTCTTTTGCCCACTAAGGTAACTAAAAGCATCATCGGAGCAGCTTTATTTATGGCAAATACAAGCCACTGAATGCATATAAATACGTCACTGAATTAGCACAAACTATTAATCATCTATCCATTTATATATTTATGCTTTTATTTTTTCGTTTTTCACTCGCCTAAATTAAAAAATTAACCTATGAGATGTTAAGTTTATTTTTAAAGGCAAAATTTTATAAATACCAGATCACTGCCTGATGCCGATCGTTCTTTGCCATAACTAGCTTCTATCATTACTGCCCTCTCCTCGTTCCAGTTACTTCCATGGTTAATGTATACAAGGCCACAGCTGCCCTCCAGCAGTCATTGTAATTCGACTTAGTCACCTTCTTGGTGTATCTAGGAATTGGATGCATAGGCTTTTGGAATTTATGCACTTGCAATTGGGAATATGGTATAACATAGGTAATGTAACATAATATTGATGCTAATTCTGTCCATTTTTCGCATACACTTTAATTTGTCAATAAGAGACTCTTTCAGTTTGTCGAGGGGTCCGCAAAGCAAAAGTAGTGCATCTTTCGTCGATTGTTTGCTCGAGTAAGATAATATATCTTTGATTTGCGGTATTTGCTGTGTGCTTGGCATCAAGTCAAGACAAGTTGTTCTTGAAATGGTCGTTGTTGCAACCACACGTGTACTTGTTATCCTATTGACGATAAAGGTTGAGTGTTTGTAAGTCAGAGAGAGCGATAATAAAAACTAAAATAGTAGTAAAGAAGGGAATTTGCAAAGAGAGTGGGTTTGTGCGCCGAATAAAAGGCTCAAATACTGTAGGTTTGAGCGGTGAAGGTCCGGATTTGTGAGGCTATGGGACACACGAAAGGAAAGTAGATGAGGGTAAAGTAGACAGTGCATTTGCTAAGAAAAATAGAGAATTTTATGGAAAAGGAAACACTTTTTGTTCCCTAAACTGTCGCTCCTTCTTATAATCAATGGTATCATGCAAATATTTTACTCCTTGCGATCCTACTTTTGCCTTCTTCCTCTTCCTATCCATCGCCCATCGGCGTTACCATAGGGAATGGGATGTAGAACTTGTCGCCAACTATAGGAGCAGCAATGGAGCCTAAAAATACCAGTTCTACCTCACTTTTCGATACTTAGCAGGGAGAATGGCTGCAAGTATTGAGAAGAGAAGTCTAAGTATGCTTCGCCTGTGTCTTTCACAAGATCTTTGTCATTCGCTTGCTATTTCCAGACTATCTTGAATCCACCAGTCAGTGGGCCAGCTGCATCGACTTAATGCCAGCTGGATCCAGCTTTAGGAACTGCTGCATTGCGGACAACCTAGTGACAAGGTACGTTCGATAGGCATTAATTAGTATTCTCATGACAGCTCTCGAACATTAGTGTGTCTCGCCAAACCGTCCCTTTAACTAGCGTTTTTGAGCACGCAATGCACTCTGCCTTTTATTATGCTGCTTTGAAGATTTGTCATATGAAAAATCTCTATATGAGAACGCTTTGTTTAAGTCAAGATTACCATTTTTGGATGGAGTTTGGGTACCTCCTCTAGCTCAAATATCATCTTCGTCAGGCTTATTCGACATAAGCATACGTGTTCCATCGCTTTCTATCACTCATCCTGCATCCCGCGATATCGTCTTTTCACCATCCAGCTCCTTGTCAGCGACTCAATTCCGATTTGTCATTTAGTTAGATTCGGCCCGCTTTAAACTAACCACCCAAGCCGTCCCCCTCACAATCTCTCTCTAACCCACGAACAATAAACTTTGTCGTTCAAAAGACGTCCATGAGCCAAAAGAGATAGAGTAGAAAGTAAGGGTAAGTTATGCTACCACCTTTTCCTCAACTCCCACTTTCTATTGTCCTCTTTTTTCTCTAACTTATCCGCATGCATCGCTTCAGCATTGTCATAACTGGTATCCTAGTGTGTTTCACTTATCAAGTTAAATCTGTGGGTAGCGTTTGTAAGCGTCATTCATTAGAAACACATTTCTTCCACAAAATTGATTCCCACACACTTTATTTTAGTATATGGCCTTAAAAATAGGCAATCAAAGGGATTCAGGAACATGCGAAAGAAAGATGGAAGAAAATAAGGAGCGTGGTGCAAAAAAACTGCAAAGAGACATCTAAAGATGGCGATTCCTATCCTTGATTCCACTCCTCCTAAAAAGGCATCGTCTTCGCCAATCACTTAGCTAACGTTCCGTCCCTTTAAGCAAACAAACATGCCACATTTTCTCTACCAAATAGGTTCAATCACTACCATTGTTGTCCCTGATGCAAAGTGAATATTGGCTTAAAATAATCTTTACTAGTTCCAGAGCGATCACCAGGAATAAGTCACCAACTTCTGCCCTAATTGTTCCTAGACAACCAAAAGGCCTTAGTCTAGAAGAAAGCAGAAGTGGTAGAAGTCGAAGAAAAGCAGTCCAACAAGAATCCGCATCTTATTCAAGGCATATTAGCATCAGTGGTTCATCTTCCTTCTTCTTAGGATTATATGAATTTTGCTCGTGCCCAGTAATTAATTTAATTTTACTTGGATGCACTTCTGAACTGTGTTAAGAGGAAAAGTATTCTGAAGACCAAAGACGATATTCATTGCGCGATTACAGAATGTGCAGTGTAGCGATTACTGAGATGGTGAAAGCACGTGTAATGCAAACCGGTGACATTGCTCGAGAAAGCTTCGAATTTATGAAATTCAACGAATCGACTCGACATTTAGGAACCAAAGTTGGTGAACATTGGATTGCCTCATTTCGAACTTCGTTTTTAGTCAATGAAAGTCGTAGACGAAAATTCAAAGTGCGCGTCATGTACCCATTTATTCTTTTGAACTCCAGGCCGCACATGTTTGATTGACTGCTCAATAAAGCCTTAGTCCTCACTGCTTACTGTCACGCTGTCGACAATCTCATGACCGAATTTGCAGAACTCGAACCCTACTGATAACAGCACAGACCCTAATGCCTCTAGAACAATTAACTCCTTAAAATAATAATAAATTTAGCTCAGTTTTATCAGTCTTGCATATATAATTTCAACATGGCTGCAGTTTAAACTGCCCCCGATTTATTTAGCGTAAAGTTCTAGTGTCTTGCACGAGAACGACCGTTAGGTAAATGCGTAAATTAAAGTAAAAGCAATGTATGGTTGAAGATAGCTTGCCTTTGAATGAGATGCATGCAGAAAGGCATAAAGCATTGGTTTAAGCGACCAAATGCAGACAACTGCAATTTGTCACCGTCGCAAAACAAATCGCAGCAAATGCGACACTATCACTGCATTTTGGGAGCACGCACAGAGTCAAAAATGAAATACAAAATGTGGGTTTGGTAAGGAGTACCAAGTTAAAAGTAGTCTGACCGTTGGCGAGTACTCTGAAGGCAGATATAGGGCTGCCTGAAATGTTACCACTAGACAGATTCATGAGAGTGTGTAGACTTTGTCAGGTTCAAAAGATGCGCAAGTGTAAGCAAAGATCAACAATTAGAGATGAGAGAATTGCAGGTAAACAAAAGAGAATAGACAGTGAACAAGACAAGTCGAGACACTAGATCAAAATGTAACTGTTACTAACATTTGTTACAAATAATCTTGTTGATGAAATCATAACTTTGGCAAGGTCTCTAAGGAGCATACGAAAATAAACCTGCCGGAAGATTCGACCAAATCATACCTTGTGTTTTGATCAGTTATTGTTATTGCAAGCGTTACAGTTCAATTTGTATAACTGAATCGGTGTGATTGCAGAGAAGGAGGGTTCTGGCTTGAACGGCGTAGAATTTTTCTAAAAGCCCTCTGGAGAAGCTTAACAATTGTGCGTCGGAGGCGGTGTGAACTGGCCGGCAAGAGGACATCTACTCTCCTATCGCCTTCTTCAGTTTCATCAAAAACCTCGTTCTCTCGCACATTGTTAATTACTTCTTCACTCTCCAGGAGGTCGGGCACCTCAAAGATGTCCGT
This sequence comes from Taenia hydatigena, assembly GCA_036345935.2. Taxonomy (NCBI): domain Eukaryota; kingdom Metazoa; phylum Platyhelminthes; class Cestoda; order Cyclophyllidea; family Taeniidae; genus Taenia; species Taenia hydatigena. The sequence goes on along the minus strand of JADWOT020000001.1, from coordinate 35,538,093 downwards.
CTCTAGTTTTCGCGCTGCTTTACCATCCTCTACGATGACGGCAAAGACAGGATGGAAGGTGGATTTGAGGAGAAGGAAAAGGCAGATTAGAGCCGATAGTGTTCGCATGCTGTTTGAATGCAGATCTGATGCTGATAGCGTAAAGTGTATTTCATTCACCTTTTATGGGGTTATCTATAGGCGACACGAAATGCCCGCTTGTCGCTTAATCATATTGTTTACATAACCAGCTTTGGTGGCGTGAAGAGGCTGATTGTTTGGTATCGGATTCGTTTTGTGTGACCGCCATCTTTGGTGAAGTTTTGATGCATTTTGGCACTTTTCCACCAAAACGATCACCTTGATCCAGTTAAAAAATAAGGAAGTTGGTGCCACTTTCTACCATATTTGGCCAAGTGGCTGCCTGTGAATACTTACTCCTTTGTATAAAACCTCTTTTCGTACGAATCGTTTGCAAGATTAATATTGTACAGTGTATAAAATATTTGTTTAAAGGACCAAATGAATTTGAATGCAATCGTTTGTCCTTACGGAAAAAGCCGTGAAGATTGTGCCACGAAATAAATGCCTACTCAAAATCTCTACTAGATCACATGAAACAGGAACAACACATCGGTGAGGGCTAGCAAGGTAA
>JADWOT020000001.1:35512359-35537359 GCA_036345935.2 Taenia hydatigena | reverse complement strand
GCCACCTGTCTGTTCTTCAATACTTTCTGTCAAACGGAGCTAACATCGAGCAGAAGGGCAGTGAGAGCTGGACGCCACTTATGCTGGCCGCCAAGGTTGGTGACGTGAAAATAGTTGACCAACATTTGGACGCTGGTAAGTAGTTGTTTTTGCACAGCCATAGTGTTCGCTAAGCCACAAATTTCCTTAATTATTAAAGAGTTTATCCCTATAAATATAACATAGATTTTTCGTATCTTTACAACAATAAAGCAGCGCCATCATTGATTCTAACCACCTGTTTATGCAAACAGCCTTTTAATCATCCCCATCTTTGCTTTATTACCAACAATGTGTTATTTCTAGCTCCCTTGTGCTCAGGAGCGGATGCGAATGCGACGACTGAAGGAAATATGACAGCTTTTCTAATTGCCAATGATCATGGTCACAGAGAAATACGTGAGAAGATCTCAAGTGCTGTAGAACGTGGTAATAACCACAAATTATGTCCTGCTTCTTGGCTGTGCTGTTAAACAGCAAAATCATGGCGAGCGATTTCAGCAAGTGTATCAATGAAGCCCAATTTCATTTGTTATACTTGTTCATCGTTTTGGGACATTGCTGGATAATTGATGCGATAGCAGTAGCGTATTCGCCTATTTATTTTGCTTACGTGTTTTGGAGGCCAGTTACGAAGATGGCAGTCGAATTTGTAAAAGTCGAGAGGCTTCTTCCCTCGATTAAACAAAATCTTGAGCAACAAGTCAGCACCAAATAAATGAATGCAGTCGGGTAAATTTATTTTTGCTAATCATCAGTAGTAATCGCGTAAGGGTATTCACGACAGGCCGAGGAACAATGTAAGGGCAGCCATTGAGCAGATGTCTTCCAAGTTAGCTGATCGAGGTGTGTTTACGAGACGTGGCTTTGGGAGTTCTTCACAAATAAACTTATCAAGCACGTGTTTACGGTTAGGGACAACTGGCTGGAATCAAGCAGCCTCTTGGCATTCGCCTGAAGAAAGTCGAGCTACATTGCTCTGTTGAAATTTGTCCTACATAAATCAGTTTCTTTAAATATTCATGAAAAACAGGCGACAAGCGTCCCCGTTTTTCTTTTGGTCTATTTGCCTGTTTTAAACAGTCTTTTGGCTGCATTACTAGGATCAGGTAGTTATCGTCCCATCAGGTTCGCATAGAGTTGAGCCACAGGGAACTCAGACTCCCATAATTTAACGCGTTTACTAAATTTCTCGCAACAAGCGCCTGCCTTCAATTTTCAGTGAAGAGTCGAGATAAGCTGGTGCAACATTGCTCCAAGTTGGTTTTTGGAATGATGCTGCTAATATCGCGAGAGGAAATAGACTCCGCTGATGAGCGCAAAAAAGCTGAGGCATCCTTTGGCATGGCAGGTTAGAGTAGGGGTCAATTTTATAGTGTTAATCATTATTAAATGATCCTATGTGCGGGAAGGCGCACAGGTGTTGCTAGTGGTCCCATTGGTTACTTAAATATTTAAGGAACAGAGTTATTTGGTAATCTTTAGCTTGGTGAATGCAAGTCTGGGTGCTTACGTTTTGAATTCTAGTCTACCTCAAGGAGAGCTAACGATGTCCTCATTGCTGGCTTTTCGTTCGCCGAACGCTTCTCACCTAAAGAGCACTTTTACTAACGCACGCATCACCTGAGTATCAACGGCGAATTGGGTCCCTACTTTTAGCTTAAGTTGCGGAGCAGCGTGAATCCTATATTCTTTCCACGTCCGCTCCATAGATTGGTGTTATTAGCAATTTCTACCTAATTGACCAGGTTAAATTATCGATATTTTCTAAATACTTCTTAACCTTGAAAATCCTTTAATTTATACAAGAGTCATTATTACAAGCCCATTCAGAATAATGGTTAGGACTCCATTAAAGATCCTTGAGACGATGATTAACAAAGTTTTCATTAAGTGATTTTGTGCGTCCCATCGGTAAGGCAAAGATTGAAATCGCATAATCCGATGACATAGCCCTTTGGAATCCCGCATATAACCCTCCCCCAATCTGCCCTTAAAGAAAGTGCATAATATTCCCGTTGCTTTATGGAAGCAATATGTCACCATTGCTCTGATTGAAAGTCTCTGCAATCAAAATATTCAAACTGAGCAGCTTTGCAGGCCAATCAACAGCCAATAAATCAGCCACGCACTTAAGAATTTGAGCCAATGGTATACTACAAGTGCCAAACCGGATTTCCTGCCTTCCTTTAGTTGAAGCGTACATTCTCAGCACGATCTGTTATGGTGACTCACATTAGTGGGAAGCTTTTTCGACGTTTTGCAGCTCTTAATGGACTCTGATGTCGAAAAAGGAAAACCATTCTTTTGCAGTAGTACAATGAAGAGGCGGGTGTGGGTAGAGCGCACATTATAGGCCAATTCGTTGAAATCGAGTCAACATTTCCAATATTTGCGACAGAAGTTGGGGTGTGTGCCGGTTGTTCGGATCATGCTTTTTGAGTGGGTCATGAACTTATTGGCCAAGTAGGTTTCTCAAGTCACAAATGCGCTCATTTTAAGTCGCGACCCGATCAACTTCTTTCGCGGTTGAGAAGACGGCTTATCGCTGAATTAGGACAAAAAAAATCCATTTGAGACGGTTGAAGACAAAACTAGATAAACTCAAATGCTTGCAGATCCCTTTGCCGGGCTTAAGTTTACACCTCGTCTCTTGAGTTACTCTGCGTAGACAAAAACCTGACCTTCTGCTAAGCCCAGACTAAAGTTGCAACAAGAACGCTATATTTCGACTAAGACGTTGGGTGCTGGCGGCCAGGATTGTATGCGCTACACGGGTTCTGCAGGTCTTGCTTATTACTGTCGCTCTCCCACTTGTTGTCGAATTGGCGGAACAAGTCAGGGTGATGTAGCACCCGTTTGAGGTCGTTGCTTTGGGTTGATTGAGTACAGTACCCTCATCTCTAATAAGTAGGCGGTTAGTCTTACTGCTGTTTAACATTTCAATTAATTATTGCTTAACAGGGAATTCACATGCTTGAATGGGTTGGCGCGTTGCGGTGCCAGAAAGGCAAGTCTCCAGTAAAACAATTACTGGCAAGAAAGGCATGAATACTGCACTGTTTCACATTTTCCATTCCAGTCAAGTACCAATCGATTTATTACTCAAATTTAAGTTTAAATTCGTTCCTGCATCGTACAGTCTAATTTAAAATGCTTGACAGATTGGGATGATCGGAATGTAATGAGTTTGATTTTGATAAGAAAACTGATGATAACCTGCTTATAGTGGTGTCTAGTTTGGCACAGACCATAGATAATGCACAAACGTGCATTCTTCAACAATCTAATTCCCTTGTGGTCAGCATTGATCCAAATTGAAAATCAGATGCATGGTTTATTTCATAGATGCTTTTAGAAAGGGCATGAAGCAGCGCTGCTGCCTTCTCTATTTTGACCCCAAAATGATAAGAAATAAAACTTGGACTACTGTTTCCTTCTGCAAAAGCTTGCCGTACATGTAGTTTGAAAGCTGGAAATTTCGGTGCACCCCATGTGTAGGAAACCCATCTTGGCAAAGAAACCTGCGTCAGCACAAATATACAACTGCTCTTCACTCTGTAATTTTGATCAAGTATAGACTGATTCTGTGTTTCGTCAGCTAAAGTTTAGCTGTTTGTTTCTTTCCTGAAGGGAAGGGAACCATTGTGGTTTACATTGAACAATTTAAATGAGGTTGATGTATAGCATGCTTATTTTTGTAAGGGAAGATGAAAATGCCGAGGTATGTACGTGTGCTTCTTAATCCTTATTGATCCAGAAATGGTCTATATTGCACTCAACTGCCTGCTTCCCTCTACAGTCGCGTGTAGCTGCTCATGTTCTGATATCTGACATTGTGGATGCGGCTGATGCGCAGGTTGCCTAGTTTGACGTAAAACTCCACAATTGTGTAAATGTATCAAAATAATTATCAAATGATTTAACCATGCATAAAAACAATAAAGCTGGGATGCTAGATAGCTGGTCGGCTACACAGTCAAGGGCCCTTTAAAATCGTCCATCTTTTTGTAATGCTAAACAGTGGCAAATTCCTACCAAAATCATTTAAGTTACGATTATGTTTCCTCCAGATTTCCAGCTTATTGTAATTCCCAGGGTGCAACATTTCTGCACTCCTTAATTCCCTATGGGGCGGAGTATAGCCCGACCACGGGTGTTGTCTCTTCTGTAAGGTGTTTAAACACGTTTAATTAGGTTAAAACGCAAAGCGCATCGCTCCATTAGTGCAACAAATTACAAGCCTGACAGTGTGGGGAGATTCACGTTCTGGCGCAACCGCAAACCTGTTAGGTTGGTTCCGTACCACTTTATTTAGGCAGGCACACTTCGAATTGATTAACTGGTCTGGTTTGGGATCAAAATTTTCATTCACGAAGCCGTCTTACTACTTCACACAACATCTAAATGTTCCGTTCTAAACCGAGCACTTCTGTGAGACCCATGCTGGAAGACATCTGCTATTTAAAGTTCATGGCTATCTATGATATTTATGATGGCGTTGGCGATGATTGTCATCCATATATTCGGCTTTAATTCTCCTGAACAAAGCTGTCATCTAGAAATGACATATTCCCTTACCCATGCAAACTCTATACATACACCCCAAATAGCTCACTTCCATTAGCCATTTTTGAAATCTAACCCCTTTTGCGCATTCGTTGCCTTTTCCAAGCAGAAGAAACACTAGTAGTGTGCTCTCCTGTACCACTGCGATTCCTCTCCCTTTTACTCATTTGCACATACCTACTAAGCGCGCTTTTAAGTCACGCCGCCGCCTTCTACCTGTAGAAGTCCTTCCCTCCTTCATTCACTTACGCATTCACTTATTCATTCAGTCATTTTATCCACTTGTCGCCTACATTCTTTCGCTTAAGCCATACTGTTGTTAACGCATAAGCAGTCATTCGTTTAAAAGGTTGATTCTTCTGATGTGATGTTGCTTTATCACAATTTTTGCAGCCCATTCCACTGTCACACATATGTGACTCACACATTTGTTACCATTTTGCCAATTCACCTCTGGAATCTCATCACTAATGAAGCTTTTTGGAATGCACATATACACTCATATATGTACACATTACTGGCTTTTCTACTTCCTTCCATCCAACAGCTCTTTTAGTGCATCCTCGATACTGACAACACTACCGCCTACCAGCCCCTAATGCTGTCCCTGTCATTTTGCATTTTGATGAGCAACAAGCAGTTGTCACACAAGCCTTTGTGTTTTAGGTTTAGACAAAGCACTTAACTTCATCAAGTCTTATCCCTCATTTCGTCTCCCCATCATATATATGCGACACACAATTTGTCCATGATTTATTTCCCTTCTCCATTTATGCTGCAGGCAGCTTTTATTTTCCTTTTCTTGCTACTGCCAAATTAATATTTGGTGATTTAAAAGTTGCAGACTGGCCCTTAGAATTGACTTGCCTGGGATCTGACATTTGCCACCGATCCACTCTTCGCAGATTTTTCAACGCCCCCTCCACCTGCAAAAGGCTTTGCTGTCGTTAGCTTCCTTCTTGGTATTGCTTGCAATCACTTTATAAACCATAGTGGAGCCAGTGTCGTCTCGACACAGTGCGAGATCCACAGTCCACCCTGTAACAACCACCTATCCGAGAGCACTTGTACAAAAGCCTACATCTTCAATCTCAACACATTTATCTGCTTCGTCACACAATGCAACCGCTGAGCACCGATGCAGATAAGTGACCTCTTCTTCCCTTTTAGCATGCGCGAAGAAAATTGGCGCCAGGGTAATGAAGGCAACCGGCAATGATGAATGCTCTTTTACCTAAGCCGAATATGCAGCCTGTGCCACAACCCTAAGGGCACTACAGAAAACAGCATGCATGTATGCAAAGCCATGCCTGCACATGCCTTGCAGCAAACTCTCTCCTCATTTATAAGGCCATCCTACTGGGTCCTACCCAGCGCACACATCTTATCTTCCTTATAAATCATGGTAATAAGGGCAATACACGGACCATGCAGACTCGAACAGAATAGTTCTCGTGAACTTAGGCGTGCCTTTATCGTGCCATCGCACACGCACACACTTCAATGTATTTTAACACAGACTTCTTTTTCAATGGAATTGACGCCGATTTTGTAAGGCTGCGATCTCACGTAAGCCCCCAAAGCAACGCCATTTATGCTCGTTTTCTGCAGCTTAAGCAAATGCACTCACGGTCAACTCAAATCGACGAGGAATAATGGCGACAGCAAAGGCCCTCTTAAAGAACGTCACTATGCCTTCACAATTAGTAGAGAGTACTCATGCCTGGGCACGGTCGTGTGAGGCCAAGATGTTAAAGCTACGAAATACTTCGGCAATGGGGAAGCACATTTAGTTAGCGGAAAAGGCTACCACACCGACAATGCTGCTTCCCAGAGAGCATTCTCAAACCAAATTTTGAGCAACTACATGCATATAAGCATATATGACGTTTTTGAATTCGTTAAGAATGACGAAATTATATGAAACCACTCTCAATCTGATACTCTGACTTCATGAAGGAATGAAGTCACCAAACCCATGCTACTCCTCTCTACTCCACAGAACAACAACAAAGACGAAGTTGTTGAAGGGAGGAACATAAGACATAATGCCTCATAGCTTAAATAGTGGCACAATCTACAGCCCCATTCTTTCTTGTCAGCATTTCCACCATCAGTAAACATTGGTGGCAGCCTGATGATGACGCTGAAATGCCTCCCACATCCAGGGATTGCGCGCCGTGGAGGCGGTGGATGACTATTTTAACACACAGAAGTACTGCTTTGAGTGAAAATGCTATCGTGTCAAACTAGTACCCATGCTGCTTACTCTTGTTTTAATGGCTGTCTTAAAATCGTCCATGCGGGACAAATCACCCTCGTCGCGCATTGGGCTTGCAATGCCCATAGCCCTACTTGGAGCCAAGTAAGCAATAGACTGTCGTCCTCATGCTTCCAACGCATTAGGCCTCACTCGCCACAACCCTTCACACCTCATCCTCCTTCGATTATCGGGTGACTTCGCATGAAACAGCCAAATAACAGTTTGTACCACACACACTTGATACCGACTCTGTAACACCTATCCCTGACGTTAATCCCGAGGTGTGCGGGTCCTCCCCACCACCATCAACATGCAGATGAGCCAGTTTGAAACGCAATGAGACTGAGTGAGTGCTTTGGTTGTGGCGACAAATTCGCTCCCCGGTCTGCATGCTTTGCGCGTGCAGTGTGACAGTGACCAGGCAGCTGAATTTCAAGTGGTTAAGCGATCGATTGAAACAAGTGCTTGGAGTCACGTCCTCAAGCTAAGTTGTGCGATCATGACCGCCAGTTAGACGTGCTGTGCAGCTCTATTATTTACCCTCTTTGGTTGCATTTCCGACTCTCATTTTTGCCTTTACCTTACCGCCTAGACCACGGTGGACATTGTGGACATGGTGCTGAGGAAAGGCAGGTGCTCGCCTTTACTTACACATCCACTAACACTAATGGCATGCAGGTTGTCGAACAAGCAGGGCAGCGCGTCACAAGGGAGTTCAGAAATATGGTCTTGTTAAAGAATAATAGTAATAATAATAATAAAGGGAAGACTCGACAGGGTTGTCTGACATGAGTACACCATATATCAGTAGATTCTCAGTTTCTTCGCCTTGCCTGAAAGTCGTCCGATGCGGCATCGGAAGCTACGATTGACAGAAATGGACGGGGACACTGCTCCTCAGATACGAGCTATGGCAATACCGGACTTCCAGATGAGTGCGAAGAGCAGAGAGGAGGATGTAGAATAGATAAGGCAAAAAACATTAATGCTGAAGAAAGAGATGGAAGAAGACAAAAGGTCAATTGAAAAAGGATGAGGATGAAGAATTGAAGAATAATGTGAAGAAATAGAAGATGGACGAAGTAATCATTAGCAATTCGTGAGTTGACGATTATCCAAAGAGGACGCATGGCGGGTGCAGACTGCCCTTCACCAACACTATTGGTGGACTTGCGTGGCACCAACGTCAGCTACCTCACCGACACAGGTTTACCGACTTAAACGGACAGTGATGGAGTGGATGCTTGCTTTCCACCACCTCATACTAGGACAAGCTGGTGAGTCTGTCCTTCTAGTTAATGCAACATCTTTGCTATGAGGATAGTATTAGAGACACTGTAATCGTGTATGCACCTACCTGCACAGCCAGCGAATAGCGAAAGTAGGGGAGAAAATAATGACTTTTGTGGGTGATTTTGCCCTCCCATTTCGGGTGAGGATGCTTGTACGCCTGAAGCAGCAGTTTCTGTGCCAACAGAATGGCGGTTGACACGTGGATGCCAGCTACTCCCACTTACGCAGTTGCTCGCTCCATAGTGCTGCTGCGATTAGCCATCACGTCTCTGCGTCATCACGATACCGCATGCTGAATCGCCAACACGAAGAGCTGCTACAAGCTTACGCAAGCAACATACCACAGCCCTTCCTACTGCTGTCTACTTGGCACACATGCGTTTGCACAGAATGGTTAGTTGGGCAGAGGAAGGAAGGATTGTCTTGTCTCCTTCTACGAAACGCCGTTGTCACAAATGAGCTTTAACTAATAGCCATTCCACTCATTCACACATACACACTGCAGCATTCTCCAATCTTTTCTTACTCCACTTCGAGGAAGACGAAAGATAGGAGGCATATTGGTGGGGCAAAGGACACTTGTGTGTGCATTTTGCGTGCCGACTAATAACCACTCACTCGGTGGCGAGCGTACAATGACGAGGCGAGCAGCTGACCGACTCCATTGCCAACACTCTATGTTTAACTCTATTAGGCTGCCATATCTGCAGTCGCCCCTTCCTCCTCCATTATGCTAAAAGTCCATTCTATCACGCCTGTTCGTACCTAGTAGTAGTAGCAGTAGAAGAGGGCACTGAAATAAATGCGATTAACAGAGGAGAAGGAGAGGTAGGAGGTGAGGGGGGAAAAGGAGATAAGTGCTGAACTTAACTTTTCCAAGTACTAGTAACCTTGTTCACCTCACGCTAAGGAGAGAACATCCATCCTATCTCTCTACCTCTTTCTCTCCTCTCCTTCATTTCAACTATCAATCAGAGTCGACAATGCTGCCTTTTCCATCACCACCACCGTCGTTCGCAGCAGGTGCTTTCTTTGCTCTCTCTTCTTTTCTTTTTCTTTGGGTAGCTTTTCGCCAGCCACCACCTCATGCTTCGTGTTCACATCTCCTCGTTCTGCTGTATCCCATTTGCCTTCATCTGCACTTCCAGTTATTGCATAGACGACTGCTGCTGCGTTGACTCATTCCGTTTCTTCAACCACTATCGCACTTCTAGGCAAAATGATGACCAGAGTGTTTTCGGCCCCCCTCCCTCCTCCACCGTATAAATATCGGTCTCAACAGCTAATTATATGATTAGCAGGATGTAAGTACTAATTCGTGGTAAGGTATTGTAGAAGGCAAGGCCATTGAGGAGTCGTGAGCAGGTGCCGACGCGCAAGCGAAAATGTTGAGTCCATGCTGTGGTGTTTCTCCCGCTTGGATGCATTGCCCTCCTAATTTGAATGAAAATGCCCACACGCTTACAGCAGCAGTCTCCGAGCCAACAGGCTGACGATTGAGATGCTGACGTCAGCTGCTCCTACTTAAGCAGTTGTTCCGTGGTGGTGCCGCTAATAGCCACCACTTCTCTGCCCTCGCGCAGTGTGGCATGCTGAAACGCCAACTCAAGGGTGTACTACAGATTTGCTTAATCAGCATACCATAGCCCTCTCTCCTATCCGCCCACTTGGCACATATGCCCTTGCACAAAGTGGTTAGGAGGGGCGATAGGGACCAACGATCATCTTTTATTTCTTCTACCAAATGCCATCCTCTTCATACTTACACTCACACACTACTTTTTGATTCATTTTCAAGGATAAAAGGTAGTGGCAGCAGCATGTCACTTCTTTAGCAACTCATATTTAACAAATCTAACAGTGGGGACCTTACTCACCCTCTTTTTTCACTTGCACCTCTCATCATCTGTGCCATCAGCAATGATTAACTGCGACCTTTCCAAAGCAAAAGCATATTCATACATGTAGAAGCAAAATATGCTGCAGTTGTCACAGATGAGCTTGATTCCACAGTGTTTCAGTTATAGCATCAGATCTGGGCAGAGTTGCAGGACCTCCGCCTGAATGCAGGACCCGACTTCAAGGCAGGTTTAAATACTGTCGATCGGCATGGCTGCATTTAGTTTCGCATCGATTCTTCTGATTAGGAGTCATTGAACACCGTCATGCGCCTATCAGCACGCAGTAGTGACCACTCCTACCCACTTGACGGCTGCTATGTTTCGACCTAAAATGTATGATGGCTTGTATAACGAACAGACCTAGGAGGATTCGTACATGTGAACATTTCGAAAATTCAGCTACCGAGCACAAGCATGGAAGGGATGGCGTCCTGCTGTGCAGACTCACTTCCTCCATTCGCATGCTGATCTGCAGTCCACTCCTTTAGCTCAATTCACAATGAGTTTTACCAAGAGCAGCCCATAAAGGCACTAAGAGAGCAGGTAATTCGGAATTCGGGAGGAAGGTGTGATCAGATTTTTCACGGCAGGGAAAAGCTTAGTGCCCCATATGGTGTATGTGTTTGTGTGTAAGTGGCTTTCACGCGTATATCCACGGAAATTGTAGGAAACGAGCTGTCAGTTGGGTTGAAAGCTTATGCTTAGTCTTTTCAGTGCGATTTGCATATGCTGGCCTTATGGGTCGTTGCTTTATTTCCTGTATCACCAAGTAGTTTACGTCCCTGGTTTAAAGTGAAATAAGGATTAGCAACCTTACAATTTTTGTCTGTATTTGCCTACCGCACTACAAATTAGTTGGTTTCAATGGGCTAGGAAAGGTCGCAATCAAATTAGTGCTAATCAGGTGGCTTAGTGAAGAATAACCTCTTCCCAAATTGGCCTTAATAAATGAGTTAAGCCCCATTTCTAAAAGGAATAATTGCTGGAAATTTGGAAGAGTATCTGGAACATGGTGAAATCAAACAAGCAAGTGGATCGCGTGACAAAACTCTCCAGTAATTTTTACATTAATCCTCTTGCTTTTTAGCGATCGAAACCGCCTGCACTTGTATCAAGACTCTTGAACTAAAAGAGCTGCTTTGCTATGTTCATACACAATTTTTGAGAAAGGATACAAATAGTGCGTGTAATGACCTTAGAAAAACATAATCTTTTCATTTATTGTGGCTTTTGGTCTGCAAATATGCGGCTTTGCACGTAACACAGATGCATTTCCAACTCATATTTGCTAAAGTTCTGTTAAGTAGCTTGCGTCTTGCATTCTTAGTGTTACTGCTTGCTTTACAACCAATGCATAGCCTTGACTTTATGCAACTCTTACCCTGGTTTCGCATATTCGGAAAAACAGATGCCCCACTTTTCACCATGCATACGAATTACATGGGCTTCGTCAAAACTCTTTATAAGAGTTGCTTAAAGTAGTGCTTCATTTTAAATGAACTTACGACAATGCATGATTTGCGAATGAAGCGCACATATGGGAACAGGACACTCCTTAGAAAATTCATATATCCTATCCGGAAATGCTACTAGTGCATGGGATTTCCCGCAAGAGGGCTGCACATCACGTCATTCCCTCGCTTTGTAAGCAGTTTCAGCACATCCGCTGCTTAACTGACGTAAATTAAAACTTATCTTCTCAGTAAGCGGACTCGTTTCTAAGCTGGATGACTTTAGGCACAATAGTTACTTACAAAAGGCTACGTACCCAGGATCTTACGCAAAACTGATCGGTTGTAGACAGGATAAAGGCGACGACTAAACTAGTACAGGCACGCTGTTGACGAATGAGAAGAATGGTGTCAGTCTACTCCAATAGGCAATTTTCAACACTCAAAAATGAGATGGTTTTACCACAAACAGCTCCTCCGAAATTGACGTTAGCGTATGTTGTTCATCATTTGCGCAAAACGATTTCTGATGCCTTTTGATCAAAGAATAGAAGACAGTGACAGCTGATGAAGGTAAGAGGTGAGCAACTCAAATCTGCAGGATGTTTTACAAGGACCGAGTTCGAGTCAACAAGCCTGCCTCTCCTAGCTGAAAATGGACCTACTTTCTTGCTACAGAAAACCTCTGAGTAAAACACACATTCGCATACAATTTACAGGAAAATGTGAGGAGAATTATGGAGCGAAGGAGTGGAAAAGAGATTTGAAAATTAATCACTTGCAAGGCGTAGTTAAATCATGGATAGGAAAGGTTTTTCAACATCGAGTTGACCCCAAGTGCGTGCTTGCGTAGTCGAAGCTCATATCAGGGTTCACCCAAGAATGACCTTAATGCAGACGTTAAAGCATCCCTGTTGCGACCATTTCCGGTTGGATCGCGGCCACGCGTGTTGTCGCGTTGAAGCAGTATCCCAAGTTCATTTCCAATGTTTCTGTCAGAATCATTGCAAATGATCTCATCCATGCCATACTTACTTTTAAATGCTGCCAAGGTGTACTGCTAAGCAACAAAAGTCAGGGTGGGTCTCATCCAAGATTGAGTTCGTTTTCCTTTTGACAAGATGACAATTTTAGTGTTTTTCCTGAAGTCGAGGGTAAATACGGTGCTAAAACAGGTAAACTGTTGCTCGAGTACATAAGCTCCGGGGCTACAAGCATAACGCGCAGTTCAGTGCTGCTCAGCTAAAGCACAAAATGAGGAGTCATTGATGCCTACATGGGCAAGACAAAGAGTTGGGTATCGAAGGCGAAACGTACAAACGGGTCGCACCAAACATGTCGACCCATCCCCTACGCACTCTACTCGCTATCCCGCCTTCTTCAAGGGTGCTCGGACGGCCCTCATTAGACGCCACACGTGCAAATTCACGAATTTTCATGTGTTTCAAGTTACAACCAACAAAGCCGCTTAACCTTGCCTTAATGACATTTTATGGCGACAAATGTAGACGGTGAAAATACTTAAACCAGAATACAGACTACGGCAACGGCCGTCATTTATGTGATCCAACTTCCAAATAGAGGATAAAAGATGAGTTAAGGCACATGAGCTGGTCCTAGCAGCCTACCTATCACGTTTTCTGTAGCAAAAAACCCATTGAACGAGAAGGAATAGCAATGTGATGCAAGCAGCTTTTTGAAGTGTACGTTCAGACAATTCCTTCATTAATCCCCTTTGGAATTGTCGAGGCTGCCATTATCCGTACATACACGGGTAGACCTGTAACTCCTACATGAAATGCTGCACGAGTGTATCTGCTCTGAGAGAATCGTCTCCTGGTGCATGGAACTTCCAAGAACGAGATGGAGGGAGTCAATGTACATCCCTAGACAAGGTGGCAGAAGTTTGCTCGAAGATCAATGCCACGTTAACTCGTGAATTGATAAAATTGTCCATTTTGCCGATAGTAGAACATCTTAAAACTTGTGTTCGCAACGAGAGATACTGACGTGGGCAGCATTAGAGCGCATCGCGATGCTGCCGGAAAACAAATGGCTGAATGGCTTGAGAGAAGAAAGTATTGAGCGATTTCCAAATGGCCAAAAGCAGGCGTTGATAGGTGTGGCACGAAGAAAGGAACAAAAGCATTCGAAGAGTGATTTGGTTCAAATAACTTAAAAAGTTAAGTCGAATTCTGGACATTTGTGAAGGGACATTCAGAATTGTTTCTTGTAGGTGAGCACAGTGAATGAGCGAATAGCCTAGAGGGCGTGAGTCAAAGATAAGCAGCCTCGGTCGATAACTGTATGAATAATGAAAGCACACGAAAATGGGGAAGGGACGAAGGGCCTGGAGACAAATAAACTAGACCTAATTGGATGTTTGGATGGATGTGTGATTAAGGGATGAATATGTGATGGGTGGGCAAATCCATACATGTTTTGGAGTTTAATATGAAGCAAATAAATAGATTTATTTGACAACCATAGATGGAATCTGAGTAAATTGATGACAATAATCGACGTTTCGTAGTCTTTGCTTTTGCAAGGCCCCTTTTGTATGGTTTCTGTAAAGATCCCCTAAAAGGTGTTTTTTACACGATTCCTAGATATAGCCTAATAAAACTGAGGTGTGTGTAGAGGTGAGCACCCACCTCTCCTCACATCATGCCCGCAATGTCCGCTGTAGGTCAGACGATAGAGAAATGATGAAAACAAAAACCGTTTACGCTTTCAAATGGCAAATAAAAGGCAGACAAAGAGAAATGGAGCTGCAAAACGCGTCCAGCTAGCAGCTGTGGTTGAGAGGCTTAGCTCAAGAATTCGAGTTAAGCAATTGATTTAATCAATCGTCTCAACATTTGAAAGTCAGCTGCTTGGTCACTATCATGTCGCACGTGCATAGCATGCAGACATGGAAGTAAATGTTGTCGTCAAAACCGGAGCTCTCACTCAGTGTCCGCATCACTGTTTCGTCCATCTGCATGTTGATGGCAGTAGTGACAGCAGGCACAGTGATAATTTTGAAGAGATGGTGTAAAGTCTGTGACGCGCAAACCGTTATTTGTTGCCTCATGCGAGGTCAATCAGCACTCGAAGGAGGAGGAGATGTGAAAGGGATGTGGTGGCTGAGGCCTGATGTGTTAAGAACGAGGAATACAACAGTCTGCCGCTCGTTTGACCCTACACGATAGCAAAGTCGTTGCGCGCCCAAAGTGCAACGAAGGTGATTTGTTCCGCACGGGGCATTTTGTGATAGCCGTGGAGACATGAGTAAACCGCATGGGGCGCTAGTTTGCACGCTGGCTTTGTCACCCAGCACAGTACATTTGTACGTTGGAATAGTCAGCCGCCTCTACGGCCACCATCCACAACTTCTGGTTGTGGGCACTATTCATCGTCATCGCCAAGCTGCCACCCTTGCTTGCCGACGGTGGCAATAATGGCAAGAAAGAATAGGCCTGTAGATCGTGCCACTAAAATTTGTGAAAGGTGATGAGTCTTATGTTCCTGAACCCTACAACTTTGCCTTTGTTTTTGCCACTGCACTTCGTCAGACTTGTCGCCTGTTGCGCCATTGGGGTGTGTGTTGAATGACTCATTTCTGCTCTCGTCTTAGAAGAGATATTTTTTGAGGCATGTAATGCAATGCATCCATTAGTTTGCCATTTCAAAGTGAAATACTATGACTTGAATTGGAATAGAAGAGAAGTGTAGGCCCTACTATAAGCACACTGTCCTACCACTTTGAAGGCATCATCCATGCTGCATCCGCAAACTGGCTCTGCAGTATCGGCAAAAGAGTCGATCTGTCTCTATGAACACCCACTTAATATTCGAAGCGCTGGTGCATTTTGGAATCAAAAGCACAGAGATTGGACAGATGCCATCGAACTGACCTCCACAGACGTCTTTTGGTAGCAGACCTCTG
Organism: Taenia hydatigena; assembly: GCA_036345935.2. Taxonomy (NCBI): domain Eukaryota; kingdom Metazoa; phylum Platyhelminthes; class Cestoda; order Cyclophyllidea; family Taeniidae; genus Taenia; species Taenia hydatigena. Next base: position 35,521,912 of record JADWOT020000001.1, on the reverse strand, counting down.
CTTTCGAGTCCACCCATTCACCCTTCAATGTCTGCACAGTAGTTTGTGTCGTATACATCATTCCTTTACGGGCATCACTAAATTAGTTCGCCTCATAACTTCGAATTTGGTTTTCCATGAAGTGTGGGGACGATTTTGTGTAGGAGAGGAATGGGACTTTAAGGTTAGTGGCTTCGGTCCTACCTAATATCAGAGTATAAGGGTAAAACCAATTCCATTATTTTCGCAATCCATAACAAATTCAAAACGCTGAGTTTAAAGTTGACGTATGCACGGATTCTTAATGCAATATGACAATGTTCTCTTAGGGGTAGCGGTGTCAGTGTAACAGCCTCTTTCTCTAGCATAAATGCACATCCCATTGCTGGATTATGGCATCGCCTAGACAACTCAGCCATGCACAACTGTGCCTAAGCATGAGCACCCTCCTAGGATTGTATAGGCGTGATAATCTCATTTAAGAGTGGTTGTACCATTGCTATTTATCTTCGTCTAATCGGGTGGATGATGAGTGTATTTGATCTACCCACAAAAAGAGCATATTTGAAATGGATTTGACGGATTGCGTAAGATTACATCGAAAGGAATGTGGGCCTTTTTAGTGAAATTACCACAAAAGTTTGTGCGTGTGCGATTGCAAGGTAAAGAAAGGAATAAGCTTACGGGAACTGTTTTGCTTGTGTCTGCATGTTCCCTGCTTGCGTTTCTTATTATTTTTATAGAAGGCAAGGTGAGCGTGCTGGGTGGAGAACAGTAAGAGGGCCTCATAAATGGGTAGGTAGTGTACCGCAAGACATTCGCTAGCATGGCTGGATTTGAGTTTAAATGCGCACCACAAAAGAAGAGGAGGAGGAGGTTGGATTGGACTGTGGATCACGCACAATGCTGAGACGGCACTAGCTGAAATGTGGCCACCCAAATGACCATAAGCAATACTGAGAAAGAAACGAAAAACTGCAAAGCGTATTACAGGTAGAGAACGCAGTAGAAAGCCTGCGTTGGGTGAACCGCTAACACCAATCATACCGTAGCAGAGTTAATTGCAGCACCTCTCGGATAAAAGCAAAAGTTACTCGCATGGTTGAGGAGAGGAACACAAAATATTTGCAGCATGAGCGGAGAAGGAGAGAAACAGCGAATAAATGTGCGTGTGTGTCACATATGTATGACGGGAAGCCGAAATCAAAAATAAGGCTTAATGAAAACAAAATTTTATATTGATAAAAGCGGAGACGTGTCAATCCATTCTTACTTTTGTTAAAAGCTGGATAACAAAAGTGTGAGATCTGAGGGTTGGTAGGCGGTGGTGTCAATGGTGTAGTTATGCTGAAAGAGATGTTGGATAGACTAGAGAAAAGGACAGAGTAGCGCAGGAATTTATCTATAATAAAAGAAATAACGGTAATAGTGGTAAGTTTTTGGAGAAAATATGATGAATTGGCAACATATATACGTGATGCACATGTATGAAGGTTCGGTGAAATACAAAAACTGTGAGGCGAAACAACGCCAAAGGCAAAAGTAGCTATTCGAAAAGATCGTTACTTTAAATGCCCGGCCACTCATCATAACAGAAAAGTAGAAGAGGAAAGGAAGAAATTAATGAAAGAATTATATTGCGATTGAGTGAAGGAGAGAAAGGCTTCTACTAATAGATTATAAGCAGTGGCGGTGGTGGGGTGGAAGAGGTGGCGCGAGGTGGAGTGACTAAAAAGTGTGCTTAGTAGGTGGATGCGGATGGGTGAATGGGTAGGTGGGAGGGAGAGGGATTGCAAATGCACAGATAGGCCCACCACTACCACTCGGAGGATGTGAGTAGGAGGGAAGTAAAGAAGAAAGAAAGCAAGATGAGTAGGTCAGGGCGCCCTTCCTCATGGGACGAAAACTGTGCGATTTGTCATGCCTAGACGACAGCTGTTCAAAAGAATTAGATTCGCCCAACTAACTGACGCTTTTTTGCATAAATATTTTTCAAGTAGCCATAAAATTAAAATAAAAAATGCTTTTCAGCAAGTGTCCTATGGAAAGCTTCGGCTCAAAACAGAATACCTTTATGGCGCGAGGAATATGAGGCATCTTCATGAAGTCAAATTATGTTCTTAAATGAGAGCTTCCAGTCCGTTTTAATTATACTAATCCACAGATTTTGTGCTCTTTCATTAGAACGCGTGTGTCTTCTGAACTGTCCCGTTCGCTACTGAATGCTCGGAAAATTTTGCGCGAAACAATTTGTCAGCATTTGCATTTGATGCGGTGAACTCAAGTTATAAGGTCCCATGCTGCATTAGTGAAAGGGAAGCCAATTGCGCATTTCTACCTTCTGTTTCTAATTTCTTCGCCCTGGAACAAGAGGAGGACGTAAGATATGAAATTACGCATTTGAACAGTGATGTGGAGATTCAAGTTGTGTTAAGTCAAAGAGCTAGTCTGATTTCCTTCCGTTCTCCTATTCGCCTCCTCTAGAGAGGTTGAAGGCCTCTGATTCGCCGCGTGAATTGTCTTGATTAGCCTGTTCACCCCTGATAAGTGTGTTCTAGCAAGTGTGGATTACAAAGTGCCTTAAGGGTCTAAAGTTCTACTTGTTCTTTCTCAACTGTATCCCAACAGTGTTCAACATTTTTCCGGTTTCAATGTCGGCTCCGTTAAGCTTGAGCAGCACTCCCCATCTTTTCCATATTTTACAATGGCGATTTAGACTTGTGCAACATATTTTGCCGCCAAACCCTAGATATACCCTGGTTAGGTGCAAAGTCTTACACTCATTCTGCGTAGTCAGCAAGGTCCGCGAGTGACCTTAATAGAAGTGTCAAAGAAGGATTATAATCACGTAAATGTCACTTTGGCAGTATGGTGCGAACTTAAAAAGGGCTTTAAACGCAACCAGTCCCACGCCGTATTTAAATTTTTTCTCGAAGCTCATACAAGAAGTAGGCTATCAATAAGAACAGTAACTATTTCATGAATTTACACAGCATACAGCCTAAGGTTGTGCTTAAGATGGCATAGAAGGCGAAATGCCTGTGACTATTTTGTACACATGTGGCTAAATTTCGACGATACAGTGCTCTATTCCTTCCTTAAGGCATAAGTGATTTTTGGCCTGTCTGCATATTAACGCCGCGAAACCCTATGATCTGGGAGGCTAATTTGGGTCACCGTCCTGTTGGAGCCACACGTCGTTTACATCTGCGTCACACAAATTAGGCATGAAAACTGAGTTATTTTGTTGCGATGGCAAGCGGCATTAACAATTAATGCCTGATCGATCACAATTTTGATGAGAATGCTCTGATTATGCCTTTTGAATCAAAGACCACACCAATCAGTGACATATTATGGATGCACTTGTCTCGCAATAAGCTCTTGTGTATCTTCTATGGGCTAAGCACAGCGCGATGAAAGTGATTCGCAACGATTCTACAAAAGGCCGCGATTTCTAAAGCATGCAAGGTATTTGTCTATATTCGCCGCCTTCCCTTCCTCAAAATCTCACAACGTCGAATTGCATGCGCTATTTCAGCAGAATTTTCGCACCTCTTTCTTCCACGGATCAGAAACTAAATAACCTACTGTGAACGACACGTTCTTAGTACACTGCATTACCCATGAGGCACATCAGTGCATCATTGACTTGGAAAGGTGTGCATCAGTCAACCTGAGTAAGAGGACATTGATAAGGAAAAGTGCATGCTGACATAATCATTACCTTTGTAGAATTAACTAGCCACAGCATTTATAACTTTTTAATTTCTCCATGAACCATCCAAAGAATCATTCCACATTCTTCCAGTGCATTCTCACAGTCTTCGAAGCCGATGGCGCCTTCAGCCCTTGAGCGGCATAACGATTAAAGTGGACCTACAAGGAACTACCTTCTTGTTTTTTGCACAAACGCATCACTAACTCAGTCTTTGTCAATCGCATTGGGAACCTCTTCACTCTTTCTGGGCAGACAGCATGAGATGGAAACGGGTGAGAGGGTGTACTTGACAGCTAAAATAGTTCTTAGTGCAAAGCAATGCACGTTAAGACGCCTTAAACTTGCAGCCCTCACACCCGGAACTCATCATCAGCCCTAATATGCCTTCAAATGCATTTTTCCCCCTGCGTTACGTTAAGTCCCGCACTCTACTTTTCGTCGCAACAGCCATCACCACTTTCTGGCTCGGACTCCTTCAAACTCATCTAGGAACCAGATAGCACCTCTGCGACAGTACTTTTAAGAAATATAATGCGGCGTCATTTGGATAAATTTAGTCACTTTTGGCTATAGAAGAATCGCCTTCAAACATGACTGCTCTTAGAAGCAACAAGAATGTTAAGACAGTGCATACTCTATAAGTTCCCTCTAAACTCTCACAGGCTTGTTTACCAAAATCCGCATTGGAGCGGATCAAGTGAGTTAAATTGACCTCGTGAGGAGAAATTCTGTCGAGTGTGCTTAAAATTAATGTCTGGATATGGGGTATAGATTAATGAAACACGCAGAAGGGATGCAGGTGGCCCATTGATAAGAGATTCGCTGAGACTGATGAGAACACTACTTCTTCACCACAGTGGTTCGGCTTATGATAATGTCATTCACCCGAGAACGTGTGGATTGTGATCACAGGGAGGCAGAAGGTGACTTTCTTTTATGAAGCTGAATGGAATGGTTACATGGTACCTACTTCTTTTCACTGCTCAGCTTTCCATTCGATCCGGTGCTTGCCGTATTAGTTGGAGTAAGCACTGTGAGCTGGGAGACCTCGCGAAAGCGAATTGGCGTAACATGCAGACCTTTAAAAAACTAATTATAGCCTCTGGATTGAGACCTTATTACATTCCTGTTGGTTGAGAACGCTGGTAGAAATTTAGATGATTTCCTAGGTCATGGTTTCTCTTTTTTGACATGAGGCAATTTGGTGGCCGAAAAAGGACATAAACTAAAGAGAATGGCTGCAGACGGCTTACCTCTAGTCATCGCCAGCTTGTCTCGAGAAGTAGGCAAAAAGATTGCTATAACAGGATGCACTTAAAAGTCATCGGAAGTCCCTTGAACAAAAAGTGAACCATGAACCAATTCCGGCACTTATGCGCCAGCTCTTTTTGGCCATCTAGACAGCTGCACCTCCCTTGATGGACTCGTCGTGAGAGACGACAAGATGCGAAATAATCCTCATTTTATTGCAATGGTTCCAGCACTACAGCTACGCCACTTTCTCCTGCAAACATTTGAGCAGCTCACGGAAAGCGTGCTTGAACCTGCTTATTTAAGGCATAATCTGAAATGGGATCGTTCAAGTGTGGGGTGACTCTAATTTTGGCATGTTTTATGGGATTTGGGTTGGCTGGCAAAGGTAGATGTTGCTTAAACAACCTCTCGTTACATTCAAATGCTTACAAATTATAATAACGCCAGCTGATGTGTCTTTGTTGTTTAAGGATAGGTCGAAAATTGGAGTGATTAGCTCTTTTGAATAGATTTCGCCAATCGCAGCTATCGTTTGAAACACTTGCTAGAACACACTTATCAGGGGTGAACAGGCTAATCAAGACAATTCACGCGGCGAATCAGAGGCCTTCAACCTCTCTAGAGGAGGCGAATAGGAGAACGGAAGGAAATCAGACTAGCTCTTTGACTTAACACAACTTGAATCTCCACATCACTGTTCAAATGCGTAATTTCATATCTTACGTCCTCCTCTTGTTCCAGGGCGAAGAAATTAGAAACAGAAGGTAGAAATGCGCAATTGGCTTCCCTTTCACTAATGCAGCATGGGACCTTATAACTTGAGTTCACCGCATCAAATGCAAATGCTGACAAATTGTTTCGCGCAAAATTTTCCGAGCATTCAGTAGCGAACGGGACAGTTCAGAAGACACACGCGTTCTAATGAAAGAGCACAAAATCTGTGGATTAGTATAATTAAAACGGACTGGAAGCTCTCATTTAAGAACATAATTTGACTTCATGAAGATGCCTCATATTCCTCGCGCCATAAAGGTATTCTGTTTTGAGCCGAAGCTTTCCATAGGACACTTGCTGAAAAGCATTTTTTATTTTAATTTTATGGCTACTTGAAAAATATTTATGCAAAAAAGCGTCAGTTAGTTGGGCGAATCTAATTCTTTTGAACAGCTGTCGTCTAGGCATGACAAATCGCACAGTTTTCGTCCCATGAGGAAGGGCGCCCTGACCTACTCATCTTGCTTTCTTTCTTCTTTACTTCCCTCCTACTCACATCCTCCGAGTGGTAGTGGTGGGCCTATCTGTGCATTTGCAATCCCTCTCCCTCCCACCTACCCATTCACCCATCCGCATCCACCTACTAAGCACACTTTTTAGTCACTCCACCTCGCGCCACCTCTTCCACCCCACCACCGCCACTGCTTATAATCTATTAGTAGAAGCCTTTCTCTCCTTCACTCAATCGCAATATAATTCTTTCATTAATTTCTTCCTTTCCTCTTCTACTTTTCTGTTATGATGAGTGGCCGGGCATTTAAAGTAACGATCTTTTCGAATAGCTACTTTTGCCTTTGGCGTTGTTTCGCCTCACAGTTTTTGTATTTCACCGAACCTTCATACATGTGCATCACGTATATATGTTGCCAATTCATCATATTTTCTCCAAAAACTTACCACTATTACCGTTATTTCTTTTATTATAGATAAATTCCTGCGCTACTCTGTCCTTTTCTCTAGTCTATCCAACATCTCTTTCAGCATAACTACACCATTGACACCACCGCCTACCAACCCTCAGATCTCACACTTTTGTTATCCAGCTTTTAACAAAAGTAAGAATGGATTGACACGTCTCCGCTTTTATCAATATAAAATTTTGTTTTCATTAAGCCTTATTTTTAATTTCGGCTTCCCGTCATACATATGTGACACACACGCACATTTATTCGCTGTTTCTCTCCTTCTCCGCTCATGCTGCAAATATTTTGTGTTCCTCTCCTCAACCATGCGAGTAACTTTTGCTTTTATCCGAGAGGTGCTGCAATTAACTCTGCTACGGTATGATTGGTGTTAGCGGTTCACCCAACGCAGGCTTTCTACTGCGTTCTCTACCTGTAATACGCTTTGCAGTTTTTCGTTTCTTTCTCAGTATTGCTTGTGGTCATTTGGGTGGCCACATTTCAGCTAGTGCCGTCTCAGCATTGTGCGTGATCCACAGTCCAATCCAACCTCCTCCTCCTCTTCTTTTGTGGTGCGCATTTAAACTCAAATCCAGCCATGCTAGCGAATGTCTTGCGGTACACTACCTACCCATTTATGAGGCCCTCTTACTGTTCTCCACCCAGCACGCTCACCTTGCCTTCTATAAAAATAATAAGAAACGCAAGCAGGGAACATGCAGACACAAGCAAAACAGTTCCCGTAAGCTTATTCCTTTCTTTACCTTGCAATCGCACACGCACAAACTTTTGTGGTAATTTTACTAAAAAGGCCCACATTCCTTTCGATGTAATCTTACGCAATTCGTCAAATCCATTTCAAATATGCTCTTTTTGTGGGTAGATCAAATACACTCATCATCCACCCGATTAGACGAAGATAAATAGCAATGGTACAACCACTCTTAAATGAGATTATCACGCCTATACAATCCTAGGAGGGTGCTCATGCTTAGGCACAGTTGTGCATGGCTGAGTTGTCTAGGCGATGCCATAATCCAGCAATGGGATGTGCATTTATGCTAGAGAAAGAGGCTGTTACACTGACACCGCTACCCCTAAGAGAACATTGTCATATTGCATTAAGAATCCGTGCATACGTCAACTTTAAACTCAGCGTTTTGAATTTGTTATGGATTGCGAAAATAATGGAATTGGTTTTACCCTTATACTCTGATATTAGGTAGGACCGAAGCCACTAACCTTAAAGTCCCATTCCTCTCCTACACAAAATCGTCCCCACACTTCATGGAAAACCAAATTCGAAGTTATGAGGCGAACTAATTTAGTGATGCCCGTAAAGGAATGATGTATACGACACAAACTACTGTGCAGACATTGAAGGGTGAATGGGTGGACTCGAAAGCAGAGGTCTGCTACCAAAAGACGTCTGTGGAGGTCAGTTCGATGGCATCTGTCCAATCTCTGTGCTTTTGATTCCAAAATGCACCAGCGCTTCGAATATTAGGTGGGTGTTCATAGAGACAGATCGACTCTTTTGCCGATACTGCAGAGCCAGTTTGCGGATGCAGCATGGATGATGCCTTCAAAGTGGTAGGACAGTGTGCTTATAGTAGGGCCTACGCTTCTCTTCTATTCCAATTCAAGTCATAGTATTTCACTTTGAAATGGCAAACTAATGGATGCATTGCATTACATGCCTCAAAAAATATCTCTTCTAAGACGAGAGCAGAAATGAGTCATTCAACACACACCCCAATGGCGCAACAGGCGACAAGTCTGACGAAGTGCAGTGGCAAAAACAAAGGCAAAGTTGTAGGGTTCAGGAACATAAGACTCATCACCTTTCATAAATTTTAGTGGCACGATCTACAGGCCTATTCTTTCTTGCCATTATTGCCACCGTCGGCAAGCAAGGGTGGCAGCTTGGCGATGACGATGAATAGTGCCCACAACCAGAAGTTGTGGATGGTGGCCGTAGAGGCGGCTGACTATTCCAACGTACAAATGTACTGTGCTGGGTGACAAAGCCAGCGTGCAAACTAGCGCCCCATGCGGTTTACTCATGTCTCCACGGCTATCACAAAATGCCCCATGCGGAACAAATCACCTTCGTTGCACTTTGGGCGCGCAACGACTTTGCTATCGTGTAGGGTCAAACGAGCGGCAGACTGTTGTATTCCTCGTTCTTAACACATCAGGCCTCAGCCACCACATCCCTTTCACATCTCCTCCTCCTTCGAGTGCTGATTGACCTCGCATGAGGCAACAAATAACGGTTTGCGCGTCACAGACTTTACACCATCTCTTCAAAATTATCACTGTGCCTGCTGGCACTACTGCCATCAACATGCAGATGGACGAAACAGTGATGCGGACACTGAGTGAGAGCTCCGGTTTTGACGACAACATTTACTTCCATGTCTGCATGCTATGCACGTGCGACATGATAGTGACCAAGCAGCTGACTTTCAAATGTTGAGACGATTGATTAAATCAATTGCTTAACTCGAATTCTTGAGCTAAGCTTCTCAACCACAGCTGCTAGCTGGACGCGTTTTGCAGCTCCATTTCTCTTTGTCTGCCTTTTATTTGCCATTTGAAAGCGTAAACGGCTTTTGTTTTCATCATTTCTCTATCGTCTGACCTACAGCGGACATTGTAGGCATGATGTGAGGAAAGGTGGGTGCTCACCTCTACACACACCTCAGTTTTATTAGGCTATATCTAGGAATCGTGTAAAAAACACCTTTTAGGGGATCTTTACAGAAACCATACAAAAGGGGCCTTGCAAAAGCAAAGACTACGAAACGTCGATTATTGTCATCAATTTACTCAGATCCCATCTATGGTTGTCAAATAAATCTATTTATTTGCTTCATATTAAACTCCAAAACATGTATGGATTTGCCCACCCATCACA